>BMAO01021548.1:0-81965 GCA_019973975.1 Trichonephila clavata | reverse complement strand
TCTCTTCTGTTATTTTTAACCTTTTAAAAAGATTAATCAATTTTAAATAATTTTTTTTTTATCCATACATTATTATTCGTGACTAACTCATCTACAAACTGGTGACCATACATATTCAAAATCTGATGGATGAGAATAATGAAATGGCTCTCGCAAATTCAATCAAGCAAAAATTTGAAGCTAATAAGGTAAGCATAAAAATTCTTCCTTTTTGGGAAGAAAAGCCTGAAATATGGTTTTTCCAAGTTGAGGCTCAGTTTTCTATTGCTAAAATAAATCAAGAAGAAACTAAATTTAATTACCTTGTAGCTCAATTAGATCCAAATTTATTGAAAATATATGGATATAATTCAAAATGATGAGAAGAATAAATATTCTTGTGCTAAAAGTAGACTTTTAAGTACTTTCAAAGAAAGTGAAGAAAAAGCATTAAAAAATTGCTTACTGGAATTTCATTAGGTGACATGAAACCCAGTCAACTTTTGAGGAAAATGAAATTGTTGGCTGGAGATAATATCACAGAAAATGTTTAAGGACTTTATAGCTAGATAAATTACCAGACTCCACCAAAAATATTTGAGATAAATCCATTGCCAGAAATTTATTCTGCTACTGCATATAATTTTGCTATGAAAAACATCCTTGAAAAACTAAGCCTTTTGGAGAAACAGATTTCAGAATTATACATCAACAGGAGAAAATCAAGAAGGAATTTAGAAATTCCAGTCAAACACAAAATAAAAGTTGATCTCGTAAACGTTTCAACCCAAATGGAAAATACTGTTATTTCTACTTCATGTTTGGTGATAAGTGTTATCCTAATAAATGTAAAAATCCATGTTCCTGGAATAAGGCATCAGAAAACTTTGAAAAGCAGTAGATTTAGCGGCAAGCTCTCCTGCTACAGAATATAAAGATAGCCCTAATTACCGTTTATTTGTAACTGACAAAAACATCGATTTACGCTTTCTTGTTGCTGGGGTGCTGATTTATCAATAATTCATGCAAAAATAAAATTTGTGATTTTTTTAAGCTTTATGCAGCAAATGGCTCCGAAATACCAACTTTTAGTCATAAAATTTTAACTTTAAATCTAGGGCTCTGTCGTGAGTTCCAGTTTCCTTTCATTATTGCTAAAGTAGATAAGGGATAATTGATGCGGATTTTCTAAATAAATTTAACTTGTTAATTGACATCCAAAATAAACAGTTAATGGATGGAATAAATAACCTTCATGTTAAAGGTGAAATTTTTCTATTTTGCAAGAAAATAAAATTAATATGATGGATAAAACATAAAATTTTCTCATATTACAATATTCAGATTAAATTAAACCAAATTTATTAATTACTAATACAAAACATGATGTCAAACACTATATTTCTACCAAAGGCCCACTGGTTTACTCAAAAGCTTGTCAGTTAGATTTTAAAAAATTAGGAATAGCCAAACTAGAATTTAAATTTATGTTAGATAATGATATCACTTGGCCTTCAAAATCTCCATGGGCTAGCTCACTGCATCTTGTAAATAAAAATGATGGAAGCCTTAGTCCATGTGGTGATTACAGACGTTTAAATGCTCAAACCATTCCTGATCATTATCCAATTCCACGTATTGAAGATTTTCATCATATTTTAAACGGGAAACGAATATTTTCTAAGATTGACCTATTCAAGGCATATTTTCAAATCCCCATTGCTGAGGAAGATAAGGAAAATGCAGCCATAATAACACCATTTGGCTTATTTGAGTTTAATGTTATGAGCTTCGAGTTAAGAAATGCACCCTCTACTTTTCAGAGTTTTATCAATGAAGTGTTATTTGGACTAGAATTTGTTTTTCCATACCTGGATGACATTCTAATAGCCTCTGACAGTGAAGAACAACATAAAACTCATTTGAAACTTGTGTTCGATCGTTTACAAAAATGTGGTCTTCGAGTGAATATCTCAAAATCAACTTTGGGAGTAACTCATTTAGAATTTCTAGATACTTGATTAACACCTGAAGGATCTAAGCCACTTCCAGAGAAAGTAGGTGTAAATTACCCAAAACATTCGTGAATTGAGAACCTTCCTTGGACTCATTAACTTTTATAGAAGATATTTAAAAGATGCTGCTAAAAAAATCAAGCTATTCTTCACAAGTATTTAAAAGGTTAAAAAAAAGAATAACAAGACAAATTCTTTGGACAGAGGAAGCTGAAGAAAATTTTGAAAAATGTAAACAAGATCTTGCACATGCTACTGTATTAAGCTTTTCAGGCCCTGATTTATAATTAGCTTTATTTACTGATGCTTCCAATTTTGCAATCGAATAAGTATTACAGCAGTTTGAAGCTGGAAACCGATTTAATTTTTTTCTAAAAGACTAACTGATGCACAGAAAAATTACAGTACCTATGACAGGGAATTATTAGGAATATACCCTTTACATCAAAAAGTTTAAACACCTTCTTGAATGGAGAAATTTTGCTATTTATACTGATCACAAGCCAATGAGAAATGCCTTTCACAAAAAAAAATGAAAAAGCTTCACCTAGACAGTTACGTCATTTACAATATATATCACAATTTTCAACAAATATTTGTCATGTTAGTGGATAAGAAAATATAGTAGCAGAGAGATTCATTGTCCAGGATTGAATCCATCTCTGAAATAGATTATGATAAAATTGTTGATGCACAAGTTGATAATGAAGAACTTAATAAACTACACTTGAAACCATCCTTAAATTTCAAACAATATCCCCTCGACTCTGGTAAATTACTTTGGTGTGATATTTCAACAGTAAATATGCATCAATTTATACCTCAGCCTTTTCGAATGCACATATTTCAAATAAAAAAATTGGCAGTTTCAGAGACTGCTGATAGAAGTGAAAACTTAGAACTTTTAGCATTAAAATTTGAAATTTCATAATGCTTGAATTAAAATTATCAACATCAATCTGGTTTTCACATCTATTGACACTCTGAGCAACAACTAAATGCATGTTTATATGGTTTTTTGTTATTCAAATATATCATGGGCTGTACAAGATCATGACAAAATATAAATACAATTCCATTGAAACAATAATTAATATACAATCATATTATTTATGCATAGTATTTGTATTTACTTAAATTTCAATGTACTTGATTTTTAACATTATATTAATTGTTTGCATCACTGTCATCATTAATTTCAACAATACTCAAGACTTTTTGCACTTTCAATTATTTCATTTTGTCCTAAAAAAGATACAATAGACATATGGTAACTAAAGTAAGAAAGGAGAATGTTTGATTCAAATTTATCCTAAGTATCGCGTAAAAACCGCTTTGATCGTCGTTTTATATTTTGTAGTACTGAGTTTTCAATCATAGGACATATTTAAATTAAGTGTTTCATTTAAAAACACTATTAGTGGTAGATTTTTATCATCTGCAAAGTTAATATTGAAGTCTCCACTTAAAATCATCGGTATATTATGATATTCTTTGGCAAATCTTTGAGTATTTCAGAACCTTCTTTCGTATAAATCATCAAAATTTCAAATAAAAATTAATGTATCTGTCTCGTAGATTTTCCAGGCAAAATATAAACGGCAACCATTAATATGTATCACCCATTCTCGGAATCGCAACGAGCAATGCACAGTATATACACATTGAACTTTTCACTAAATCCATTTAATTTCACTTATAAGATATACACAGCACTATACGTCAGCTGTATAGCTACAGATATACTGCTATAAGCATGTCGGTGACGCGAACGCACGAGATTTCGCCCATCCAAAAGGTGTCTAAAGGGAACAGCACACTGCTCGTGCACCAGTCAGAGCATGTCGATGATGTGAACCCATAAGATTTTTCCCTACCAAAAAGTGCCCAACGCCGCTAAAGAAGTTTTCACTTTTTAAAAATTCACAACTTGGCTCACCCTAGACTGAAATCTATTAAGCAAATAGCTTCCAGATTTATTTGGCTAAACATTCAAAAAGATGTCAATCAATGGGCAAAATCTTGTTTCCATTGTCAAAAGAACAAAATTAACAGACATAAACATACACAAATTGCCACCTTCCAAGAAGTAGATGATCGATTCAATGTCATCTATATTGATATTGTAGGTCCATTTCCTATATCAGAAGGAAAAATAAATTGCCTTACTTGCATTGATCGCTTCACATGCTGGATGGAGGTTACTCCTTTATCAAATATCACGGCAGAAATGGTTTCTCGAGAATTTTATAATCACTGGATTTCTTGCTTTGGAATGCCATACCATTTGATAACAGGTACTCAATTTAGATCTGAGCACTTTTAAAACATAGATGTTGTTTGTGGATTTAAAGTAAACACAACAACAGCCTATCATCCACAATGCAATGGAAAAGTTGAAAGAATCCATCGCACCTTAAAAGCAGCCATTAGAGCGCATAACTCATTTAAATGGACACAGACCTTACCAATGGTATTGTAAGGACTACGATCGGCTCTACGTACACAAATTACACCATTGCACAAATGGTTTACAGACAAACTATCCGATTACCAGGAAAATTTTTCCAAGAAACTGAAAAACATCTTGGATACATATACATCTGCTGAAGAATTACAGAAACAAATGGATCAGTTACAACCACTGAAAACTTGCCGACAGCCTTCTCAAAAACACTTTGTCCATAAAGACTTGCATAACAATACATACGTGTTCACAAGCGTCGACAGAGTAAAAAAAAAACACTTGAACCTCCTTACAATGGACCGTTCCCAGTGGTAAAAAGATACAACAAATATTTTACTGTGACAATTAAAGGCAAGGACATCAATATATCTGTAGACAGATTAAAACCTGCATATTTGTTGTTAATTGATGATAATCCTGATCATCTCAAACAATCAGAACGTGCACCAACTCTGCCTAACAAAAAACTGATAGTGCAAACAAAAATTGAAAAACAGCCACTAGATTTGCTGGAAAAAGATGTCCAAAAAACAACTACACGCTCTCGTACACATAACATTTCCAGCACGTTACAGAAATTAGTTCCATATTATCTTATATGATTCTCATTTGTTGTATTTTTACCCATCTACAGATTGTTTAGGAAATCAAAACATTTTTGAAGAAAGAAAGTGACCTACAGCAGCTTTAACCCCTTCATTCTTGCTCCCGTCAAAATCACATGGGGGGAGATTCCCCCCATTTCCTGTGCCCATGATATTTCCGGGCTGGAGTGTTCAGAAGTAACGCATTTAAAAGGTTAAAACTATTTATTTCTTATGCTCAGAATCCTGTTTATTTCTTACCAGATGGCAGTACCAGATTATTAGTAACATGTTTAAAGATAGCTGTTTTATTTTAAACTAGATGTTAGCAGAAACTGTTGGAGGCCCTAGCGGTAAAAGGTTTGAAGCCCATGGGCTGAAGAGTCGAAAAACTAACAATGAAAAGATTCGCTGAACTTAAATACTTAAAATAAAATGTATTGCTAATAATAAAACCCAATGGCTAAAGAAATTTAAAATGCATTTAAAAAATTAAAAACCTTACTTTTATATATATAGGAGCTTACAATTTTGCAACACAACTCTACTTCTTGACTTCTTTTTCACAAATTCATCAATTATTTTTGCCGTATCTTTTTGGTCCGAAACATCTTGTTCTATGTATAATACGGTCATGTTGTTCAATTTGTCTTCTCTCCCATAGTACTTAAATAATTTTAACACGCTTTGTAACTGAAAAAGATCTCACCTAATGCATTCGATATTGGTATTGTTAAAAATATTTTCAAAATTATCTATACCATTAGGATTTCTCTTGTAACTCGATAAATTTCTAGTGAGGGTCTCCATTTTCTTTTAAAAATAGTAAAAATTGATCCAATTCATTTCGTCAAAATTAAAAGATTCAATATTGTCTTTGTAAGTATTCTTCAGTATTTTTGTGTGACTTTCTTAATTTCAGGTAATAATCTCTCTTCAAAAAATACAGTAAAGTGTTTATAACAGTTTCATTCATGAAACTATTATAAACACTTTACACTTTGTTATAATATGTCTTCCGGATAGTTCTGCTCTTGCTCTATCGTTTGACTCAAAAGAAAACTTCCTATGAAATTTTCCCTTCTTTCAAAAAATTCATGACTGATTTCTTTAATTTTCACTGAAAATAATTCTTCTCTTTTGCTGCCTGCGAGCTTATCCAGCTTCTTCAAACGACAGCCCTAATAAATCAGTTGCTCTTCATTCCATTTTCCAAATTCATTTCTGAAATTTGGGATATAATTTTCTAGAGATTGAGTACACTAGATCATTTAATAATTCACACTCAAATTATTGCAATGATTTGCTAGTAGCATTTATTCTCTGGAGTATGGTATACCCAAATCATGATCATTATTTAAGTTTAATATTTGTCAATCTGTTTTAAAAGGGAAGTTGTGTGTGTATCCAGCGTTATGGTCTTTTTTCCTCATTCGTATCATAGATTTCAGCCAGGTCATTTTTATTAATTAAGACTTAAATTGAACTAGCTTGAAACAGTTTGCTTTGAACTAGACATCTTTTATCGCATAACTTCACCTTGTTTCATTTACCTTCATTAGTAAAATACACTGATGTAAATGAAATTTGGTAAACGTGTTTCTACATCTGAAAGATGACTGTTTGTTCAAATGTCACGTTATGCGTATAAGTGTGACACTAGTTGTGCCACTTTGAGGATATGAATCATTTGAGCTTTAAATATGCACTACAAAGTTCGCGAGAGTTATTTATAGTTGAAATTTGATTTAATGAGTTGATGTGTTAGTCCAAATTGATTTTCAAAAGATGAAAAAGCCATTATCAGCAGTTCACTGAGTTTGAACATAGTATAATACAACTTAAAAAAAACGGGATTTTCTTTCCACGATATTGCAGAAAGACTTGGTAGGAATGTAACCACTGAACATGATTTTAGGCAGCAGTAGTCCTGGAAACGCACTACCTCAAGAAAACTATGGTTCAAATATGCATGGGGCACCACTGACAGAAGACCGCAGTATTCACCACACAGCTGTGGAACATCGCAGTGCATTTACAACAGAATTTTTTTTTTATCACCAGCGTGAGAGTTCATATTATTAGCTCCAAATCACTGACATCTGTGACTTCAGTGATGCAGCACTAAAGATCATTGGAGAGAAGAGAGGCGATGTGGTTGTGTTCTCCGATCAAAGCTGTTTCTGTCTTGGTGCCAGCACTGTAATGGGGTAACAGAGAAAATGAGCCCCCCCCCCAATGATTCGAGGGTGTACGTTATGTAATTGCAGTGAAGGCTGTATATTGATTAGAAGACTAGATCAGTGACTAAAGACAACTTTTCTGCAGCATAGACACCCTGAGCCTGCACCTAGAGTTATGGTCTGGCTATAATATTTTTCTTTTATTGCAGGATAACTCTTGATGTCACATCATGTACCCTGACTGCAAGCTTGTACGTCAGTCTGGTCATTAACACTGTTGCACTGTCATTTATAAACATTATTCAAGAGGTGTTTTCCAACAAAATAACGTGCACCCTTATCCCCTGTTGTAACCCAACATGCTTTACAGAAAGCCAACGTGTTACCTTGGCCTTTTAGATAACCAGATCTTTCTCCAATCACACACGAAGGGATTGTCAGTGAACGGCAAAGACAGCCTCATCCACCACCAGAATTAAGCAACCCTATATTGACCGACCAAGAGCAACAGGCCTGTAATTCCATCCCATAAACTGATATCCGGTACTTGTATGACACGTTCTATGAACGTTTGTTTGCTTGCATTTAAAATTCTAGCGGTTTTTAAAGTACCATCATTTCACATTTAAAATGGCTAATCTTGCGATTACAGTAACCTGTGATCTTGAAGCTTTCATCAATTAAATATGTTACTTAGAACAAATGTATTGCAAAAGTTTCATTGGCCTACAATAATTTTTGCTTGCAGTTGGGATTTCCCCCCCCCCCATCAGTGTAAGATGTATCCGAGAGTAAAAATAAGCACGGCTGTGAACTAAAAATAACTTGTGAGCTCTACTAACTTGTTTGACTTTAATAATATTCATTTGTTTCGAAATAAAATTTTTGTAACAAAACGCATGCAAAAATTTTGTACAGGTTGCAACAATACAGATATGGAAGAAAGATGGCTAGGGTTGCTATGAATCCATAGAAATCATCGGGGGTGCAATATCGATTCAAGATATTTTTCTTGCAAGTAGAATTTATAACTGGATTCCACATCAAGCTTGGGGCCCCTAATGGCACTAGGGCCCTTGATGGCCGCCAGTCACTTAATCTGCCTCTGGATGTTAGCACAATCAAACATATATATTAGGGTACATTTTTGTAACCTTAGCTCAGTTACTTAGTTCCGCTCTTCGTGAATATGCGTGGGTTGCATTCTGTGATAAAATACATATATTTTTCATTATATGCATTATGGAGTTATTCAGGAAGTGATTCGGATTCTACTTTAAGTATAAATGGATCTGTGAGCGATTAAGAAATAACTGATTGTTTTGAAAGTTCGGTTAGTAAATCTGAGAGCAGTAATGATGGATCTGTACTGTTACCTGTGATGTTGGCCTTTGCATCTCATGTTTTGAAATTTATCTCACAAGAAAAAATTTCTAATGTGTTTTTACATTCTTGCATGTGTAATAAAATTCTCCTTTAATGTTTAAAACACATGTTTTTTAATTTTTTTCTTTCTTAGAAAACCAATATTCCGTCATAATAATCCTAAGCATTGGCTTTTCTTAAAAAAATTGATTTTTGGTATTTCGAACTAAAAATTAATCCAAAATTTAAAAATAAATACATATATTGAACAAAAACTTAGTTTTATATAATTTTCTTGAATAAAAAAATAGGCACTTTTTCTTCAAAATTATGTGACCGTTAAGGGGTTAAATTGTTAATTTCTTTCTTATCTTTGAAACAACATAAGATAGTTATTTATTTTTTTTATTTATTTGAGATTTTAACAATATAGAAATATTTTTAACAAATTAAGATAAATGAAAAGATCTCATCGTATTTACTTTTTTGGCGAACTGTAAAAAAATCGTTGAATGAATGTTTTCGTAAATTTTCCCTACCCTTGAATAATCCCCTTCCACCCAAACTAATAACTTGTAAAAATATACATTCTTCAATGGACCCTTGGAACATTTTTATATTGATTCCCACAAGTAAATGTTCCCTTAGCTTCAAAATGCACCATGATCTTTCAAAAACATTTTCAATTATTAAAGTAATTAATTCAGGGATGAATTTTTATCTGCTTCTTATATATATGGAAAGCCTTATTTTACTCATTTATAAATTGAAACAGCAGTTCATTCACAATTCTAATATAATATACAATGAACAGAACATACAGAATATTAAACTTTATAATAAATACAAGAAAACCTTGAAAAAGTTAATTGTAAAATTGAATATATAAAAGTTGCCCAAATGAAAAGTGGACAAAAGCGATTAAGTCAGAATGAGTGCAGCTACAAAAGAGCCATCAAACAGGGAGATGAAACACTGTAGGAAGTGTACACTGCACATACGATGTTTAACATTGAAACCTGTCAGTGGTAGAGAAAATCAAAAGTAAAGTCGTATCATATAAAGGATGCTTCCAGATCAGAACATGCAGTAGTACAGTTTCTGATTGCAAGAGGCAAGTTTAATGCAGACATCAAGCAATGAACAATGGCAGGCACTGTTTAGGTCAAACATTTTGGAACAGTTGGAGTAAAAGTTTTCGAGACAGGTAGCAAACAATATTAGATCTCCATGGCAATGTCCACCCACAAAACCAAGGCAACTTTAAAAAATCATTTGGAAAATGTTAGAACACCCACCATACAGTCTGGATTTGTTACCTGTAATACAGCCCCCCCCCCCGAGAGATTTTTTTTATTTCCAATAAAATCACTTTTTTTTAAAACTTTTCTTTTCTCATGTTTTAACCCCTTAACTGCTGCTTAAAAGTCACACAATTTACTGCCCAGTGCCACCATTCTTCACACAGGCATACATATGCCGTATAAATGAAGGGAAAAGAAAGGGCATAAACAAGCAATCCTTCTCTGAAATAAATGGTGTGCACTGTTTAGGTCAAACGTTTTGGAACAGAAAATGAATAAAAGCAATACAAAAATAGATACCACTCTGAATTTTCTAACCATCAAATGAAAGAATGATATTGAATATTTAGCCAGACTCAAACCATTCTTACTCTCAATACAATAACAGTTAGTCATTTTAGGCAAGAGTATGACATAGGATTATTGTTCTGTCTCATAATTTACTTGAATGAAGATTCCAAAAAACTTAGCTTATCCTTAAGACACCTAAAATATTCTATTGCAGCTATTATATTAAATAAACTTTTAACCCTTTTTGAGTTCAAGTTCCATTAAGGTTTGGGCACTCAAACTTACTGTCCAATGAATTTACAAATGTAATACTTTAAAGAAACACTGAGCACTATTTGCAGACTCCAATATCTTTCCCAAGGCATTTTCATACAAAATTATCAAATTTACTAAAGAAAGGGAAGGGCTTAAAGTTTTTTAGAATCATCTCTATTATAATATCCCGGGGGAAAAAATGCTGAAATTACATCTTGCACAACTGTTTTCTGCATGCTGTAAAACCTGAATACCCATGAAAAAGATTGCTCTTTCTAGAATACTTCTAATACAAAATTACTGCTTGAATTCACTCAAATAATTCCTTCTGTCTATGTCTGTAATATAGATATCAAATGAAAAAGAATGTACAACAGTGCAAAGGCTACCACATTGTATTCCTTTTGGAGTCAAAAGCTTCAATATCTTTACCTCCACTTCTAAGACTATACGTAAGACTTTATAGGTAAGCCAATGCTATTCACTGACATCCTGTCCTACAATGCCTTCTTTTATAGAGATAAAGAAAGCAGAGAAGGTAGTCTTGAAGCATAAGGGGAAAGAAAACATCCCTATTTTCACAACATAGACAAAACTATTAAGAGCATTAGTGTTTATCCTTTTAAGTAATGCAATGTTCTCTACACAATAAAATACATAAAAACATTTTATATGAAGTTTTTACCTCTTAACTTTGAAAATCAAAATTATTTTTGCATTTACTGTGTCAAACAAAAAGGTACGTATCATCGCAAAAATGCCAACTTTAAAGATAATCCGCCAAGTAGGCAGCTCCGATTTCGCATGTGTCGTACGCGCTGAATTAGCAACCATGTACTTCGTTTTATATAATGTCGCCAATACGGTGGCGATAATACACACGTACCAACAAAAATACAATTTTTGGTTTTGAAAATGCAACTGCTATGTGATCATAAACTGTATATTTTCGAATTGTACCTCAAATTCAAATATTTGAAAATAACGAAAATAGATTCGATGCAATAGTTAAACAAATGTGTAAGCAATTTAGTTCATTAAAAGTTTTAGTAATGCTTCTAGAAAATCTTACACAAGCAGAAACTTATCTTTCATTTAAAATCAGTCTTTCAATAAAAAGTATCTGGGAAGCACTATGAATGACAGATTTTTCATAGTAAAAATTTCTAAACACGAAATAAGACAGTATTTTTTTTTCTTTTTTACATATTGTGTAACTTGAAAAAAAAAGAAACGAGCCTTACAGTAGTCGCATACGATGCATAACATCTGACATGTTATCGTGGTAAATTCGCAATAGCAACTTAAATCCTGAATAAATTAAAAGAAAAAAACTTTTTTTAAGAACAAGCTTTTATTTAAACGCGCTAAAAAGAATAAAATAAATTTTTCTTTAAAATTTTTTTACTATCAACTTATAACGTCATTACACAATTTATATGATATAAAAGCTTGTCGCAAGATTAAAGCAATCTTATTTACTTAGTTTGAAAATTTTAAGGAATTGAAATCAATCAGATCAAGTTATTTAATTTACTTGTTTATCTTCACAGGTAAATCTCGCGACAAGCTTTTATATCATATAAATTGTGTAATGACGTTATAAGTTGATAGTAAAAAAATTTTAAAGAAACATTTATTTTATTCTTTTTAGCGCGTTTAAATAAAAGCTTGTTCTTAAAAAAGTTTTTTTCTTTTAATTTATTTTTTACTTTTTAGTTATCACTGGACAGGTTTCTTAGTCTGTTCATCTCATTCAACGCATCGTTGTTGCTAGGTGTTAGCCGGTTATTTTCGAACAGTCGAGCTAAATGAATTCTCGCAAAAAGGGTACTAGACGAAAAACAAAAGTTTTTCTTAAATCCGTTAATTTTAAGCAATTCTTTCAATCTTCGTACAGATCTTGGGTAATATTATCCTACACACGAAAAAAAGTTTTCCGAGATTTTCTTCATAAATGACGAAGATATTAAAATGTTGAGTATTTTTTGAAAAATCGTACAAAAAAATTCTCGACATTTTATTTTTTAAATGACTGATTCTAAAAGAGCAAATCATGAACTGTTTTAGTACGGAATGTCGATTCATTTAAACAAAAAAAAATTTATGCGCGTCGATTTAGACATTATTTTCATAAAAACGCATCGATTTTGACTTATTTAAAAAAATCGTAAGAAATAAAAATATTATTATTTTGTAAAAAACATTATACCGTATCGGGACGAAATAAATGATCTTTCCGATTCTATAATTATTTTTTGTCTGAGCTTCATAGATTAACCTCTTAAGCGGTCAATTTTTTGACTAAAATTTTCCCCAAAAAAGCCCCTTTTTTTACTGCATGCATAATAATTAACAGAACGCACGAAAATGGAAGATTTTTATTTTAATCTCCGGTTTAAAATTTTACTCATTTTTTTATTTTATAATTTTAAACACAAAAACCCTTAAATGTTTGCTTTTAATAAGTACATTCTGCGTACTATGAAGAATATTTCACATATATAACTTAAAATATGTTTTCTTCCACTTACCAAAAAATTTCATGTTCATACCTCTTTTTCATACGATTGATAGGATTTCATGTGTGTGTGTGCATATTTATATGCACACACAAAATGAAGAATAGTGTAACACCAAGTCATATTCCAATGGGGATAGAGATAATATCGACTTCTTTGGATTATCTATCCATTATCCTTTTTCTTAGGCAACACATTGTACATTGCCTTGTAAATCCCTGTTTTTTATCCAATATTTTCAAGAATATATATTCTTGCCTTCAGTGAATAATTCTCACCTTCACCACTACCAAAATTCTGAATGAAGAGTAGTTCAGTACCATGGACAAACTATCTCTCTGCATCTCCTAAAGACACACTATACTAATAACCTTATTATAGGAAAAAAAATGTCTGTGCAAATAAAATATAGAAATAAAAAATTTCGGTGCCTGTACAGCGCACGGGCAAACCGGTTGTGGCTAACTTTCAGTAGCCCGTAAGGTGTACGGGCAAACCAGTTAAGGGGTTACAGTTAGAATTTCTATAATACTCCATCTCAGTTTAACTTGGCAGCGTTGAGAAAGGTATACAATGTACCAATCTACTTGAAAAATAGCTCTACTTTTTTGTTTTGAATTTAAATCCAAGAAAATAGATTGAAATTTGTAAAAAACAATTGCATATGTTGTAGAAATTAGATTATTTTTACGTTGTGGAAATGTAATTATTTTTTAGACAAAGTTAATTAATACAGTCAATAGCGCAACGTTATGAAATTCCAGTTTGGCTGAAAATCGATTTTCGACGCCAACTTTTGTCATTGTTGTAACAATAAAATTATTACAACAATGCAGATATATCCAAGTTGGCGCCCAAAACTAGTTTAACGTTTTTAATTAATATCTTTTTAATTAATTGCAATTTGTGGAATATAAATGGTCAAAACATGTATTGTCATCCAAACTAAACGTGTATACAAAATTTCAGCTCAATGGGAGGAAGATATCAGCTTCAAAATTCAGTTGCAAGATTCCACCCGAACAAATTACATACATACATACATACATACATACATACATACATACATACATACATACATACATACATACATACATACATACATACATACATACATACATACATACATACATACATACATACATACATACATTGTAAGTTAAATAAAAGCTTTTAAAAAAATGAATCGAGCATGATTGGAAATAGTTTTCAATGGAATAATGATATCTTTAATGAAAATTTTATTTAATTAACACAAGGGGTAATGCAATATTTTTTATCAAAAATAATTATTCTTGTTCAATTTGGGGAAGAGCGGTAATGATAATTTATGATAAATAAAATATGACACATATACTTGTGTTTTCAAAGTATTTAAAAACTGTTGTGTGAAAAATAGCGTCAATGACAGTACCACTGTTAGTTGTCGAAACATTTCGATTTGTGTTCATTTCGAGCTTGAGTTCATCATTCAAAAAAGCTATGAGTGGCTCGGCTTCTAGCAAACTGAAGTTAACTTTAAAATCACCACTCAAAATGTTCTGTTTACGATAGATCGCAACACCAGCTGCTCTGTGGCCCGGTCGTTTAAATTGTACGCAGCAATCGAAGTCAGGTATCGAAACACGTTCGTCATTGTCTAACCACGTGTCTGCCTAAAAAACTTAGCTTCTTCTCTGATCCTGAAGTGAGAAAACAAAAACAAAGATCCCACGGCCTACACCGCAGAGGATGGGGGCGGAGCCCCTCCCGAATGAAGCAGAAAAAACAGAACTTCACTGAATAGCGCGCGCTTCCCCAACTTCCTGTTACGCATTTCCGTCCCTTTTCACGAAATCACTCCCACAAATCTCCAGCAATCGAGAGGAAAGATTTTACACATAAAAAAAAACTTAAAAATCCGACTAAATAACACTGTTAGGCCCAGGTGAGTAAGTATTTTTTTATCAATTGTTTTGTTTAAATCAATACATATACAACCTCTGCTCTCCAACACTGATCATCGGAGCTACTGAGACTCCCTTTTAATCCATCCAGAAGGAAATAAAGAAAAATGCATTGTAATATATGTTACAAATTAAGCTTGCTTTTATACCAACTGATTTTATACTCCCTTATTACCAAAGAAAACAAATATTATTGTTTTGAAGTTAATTTTTGATTTAAAAAAACATTTAAAATATTTAAAAAGTTGTCCTTAAAAGAATGCAAAAAAGAAAAAAAACTAACACAGTAGATTTTTACAATTATAAAGCATTTAAATGTACAAGTTTTTAACCAACTGGAAAGGGTTTTTAAAGAAGTTTTCAGCACCCATTTAGAATTAAATATAACATCTTAAGGACCAGTACAACCATAATCTAGCCATTTTACTTAGTGTACAACATTTTATTTTCAATACCTTTTTTTTTCATTCATTCACTGTAAGCAAAAAAAAAAAAAAAAAAACCCAAAATCATATTTTTGAAATATTTTTTCTGGAAATTGTACACATACACATATCAGACATTAAAAATAAACAAGAATAAAAGTGTGGTTTTTGAGAAATAACTTATCTTCATCCATAAGTTATTTTTTATTGATTTTTTTACAAGTAGAAATGAAATTAATGCAATTAAAAATAAAGCATTAATAATTTAGAAACTAGGTAAAAAGTTTTTAAAAATACTATTTTCTAACTAATGCCTATGAAGGCATGTCTTGCTGAGTGAGAGAGTATTAATGTAGCACTGTTCAGCAACACGAGGGCTTTTGGCAACAGACCTCATAATCTTGAACCATGGTCAAGTGAAGAGGATGATACTGTGCTGGTACCCCTCCTCTCTTAACTACCACACCAGCAGGAGGACATTTGAGTTCTCGACAAATTTAACGTGCATTGCTTCCCTACACAGCAGGGCGGGTCTTCAGCAGAACCAGACTTGAACTGATGACACGCCAGCCACGAGTCCCTTACCTAGACCACTACGCTACCATGGCCACCATGTCTTGCTGAAGTTCATATTTATAAAACTATTGTTAAAAAATACCACACGTTGGAACAAAAACAGTAACTGTTAAAAACTTTAAAAAATTTCAAACAAAAAAAAAATCACTATCAGGATGTAAAAAAATTAATAGTGAAATGTTGGGAATCTGATTCTTTAAGTGTGTTGTTAATATATTTGAGTATATTGAAAATAATTTGAATAATTTTCAATACATCCAAAAATTCCAAGTTTTATTTGTGATTTTTACTGACCAAGGAAGTTTAAAAATGCATGAATTAAAAATAAAGTTGAAATAAAATTACAATTAGCTGCCAGTGAAAAAAGAATTATTTCTGGTAGATTTACTATCGTGGTCATGCAAATTTGCATCGTAAACATCTGCAATAAAACACTGGCGTCAAATTATTTGTGTTTGTAAACTTTTACTTATAATAGTTTACAAACAATTATTATTTGTTTGTAAACTATTTTCATTTTGCTGCCATGCTTATCACATTTCATGATGGCCAAAATAAGCAAAATGTCAATCAAGAATAAGAATTAAAAAAAAAAAAAGTTTTTAGAAAACAAAGACAGAAAGTGCAAATTCGGAGAGTGAGAGAGAGAGAGAGAAATCCTTTTAGTCCATAAAAATTGAAAGTGGAGCCCTAATATTCTTTAATAAAAGAGATCTTAGTACTCACTAATAATATTTGAAATATCCACTTATGAATAAATGACAGAAGACTAAAACTGCAATCTAGACAACGGAAAGCATGGAAATGTTTATGTTTGTCAAAAAAATCTACTTAAAATCGTCTGATATTAATAAGGATACTGCGATAAATATAAATCAATGAAAAATTCATTTTAATATACTATGATAATGATATCAAACAATATAGATAATAAAAATAATAATAAAAAAATTACAAAAGAAAATATTAAAAAATATAATAATAAAAAATAATGGGTGGCAATCACAGACCGAAATTTAAAAATATTGGTAACCATATTGTAATGTTATTGCCCAACTTGACGATTGTCAACAACAACACTTGGTACATAGTGTACCGAAATCAAATTAGAACATTAATTTCAGTACTCAAAAACTAAAAACGATAAGGTGTCTCCTTTCCCCTCCAACCTGAAAAATAAAAATGTCATTTAAGGATGGTTTCTACTACCTATCTTGTTTTTCTGCTTTTGTAATTCCATGGGGGGAAAACTTGATATTAAAAGCCAACAAGTAATTGAATACGAATAAGTATTATGATAATTTTCTGAGATACAAGTCAGCACTGAAACTATCGAGGGCCAGCTTTAGGAATTAGATTTCAATGTCTCATCATCTATAAAGAAGAAATTTTCTTCATCTATGCTTTCATGTGTTAAAAAAATATTTATGCCAATAAATATATTTTTCCAGCTAATACAATAGAATTAAATAAAGTCTTGCTCTACATGAAAAAATTCTAAACCTATAATTGGAAAAAGAAATACTTTTTTTTTATTATGGTGCTTCCTGTATGTCAGACTGACAGATTTCTTGCATTTTTCCACTCATATACAACATACCTTTGTAAAATCCAAGGAAAACCTACACCCCTGGCGACAAACTGAAAAAGGCACCAGGTGAAAATGACAATGGTGGCAAGTGAATATAGCGGGACAAGGGGGATTCAAATGAAAATATATATAAACAATACAGAGATTAATCAAATATATTTAAGATAAAAAATAAAAAAACAGCATTCTCTTACTTTCTTACTGCGGATCTTTTCCGAGTGAAGGGTACAACGTAACAGACCACGAATTCTTTCTTATACTTTTGCAAACATCATGCATATTCACACCTTTTTTTGACATCTCCATTCAAATCTATCCAAAACAACACTCTTTCTTTCGTATATAATCCCATTTGCTCATTACATTTAGGACATTCATAATTCGAAGCAATCACAATTCTTCCTTCTACATTATTCAATCAATTCACTCTTACCTTTGGCATTCAACAAAGTAAAAAATTCTAAGGTATACTCACTCGCACATACCGCAATACTTACAACCCAGTGTCCATCAACAAAATTTGAAATGCCCGCCTACAAAATGACAAAAATTCCAGAAATAGTTAGGTTTACCATATCTAGTGTATCAAAGTAGGGTTACCAAGTGACGCAATTATCATGAACAAAAACAATTTTTGCCAAGGGTGTGGGCTCTGCTGGGATCCAACCACCAAGATTATATGAAACGAAGCACATGGTTGTGTCAATTTAGCGTGTGCAACGCTTGGGGAAAAAATCAAGATTGCCTACTTAACGAATTATCTTGAATGTTGGCCTTGTCGTGATAATATGTAAGTACCTAAATTTTCTCTTCCTTCCTTTAATAAATAAAAGTGTAAAACATATTTAATCGGGTTAAAAATCAAGAATCTAATATATCTCTCATTCATTTTCATCCAAATAAACAAAACACTGTGATCACATTAAAGGTGTATTATAAACCAGAAGATCAATATGTTGTGAATTAAAACTTACATTGTGTGTGTGACTGGGCTTGTCTCTTTGTTATTGTAAAAAATATCAATTTAATAAGATTTTTTAGAAATATCACAATTGTTTTCAAGCATGGTCAATTCTTATGGTCTTGAAAGTATAGCCTTTCTGCACTATGTTATAAGATAAATCGGTACTTGTATATTATGGCAACAATTGGCAACGTTCAGGTAACTTGCCAAGATGGCAATAGCAATTTTGAATGTGTTTTGTGCGCTGAATTGGCAATCATGTGTTTTGTTTCATATAAGGTCACCAAAAGGTTGTGATAGTATATAAGTACTGATAAATCTAATTTAAACAATGTATTTCAATTATTAATAAGACAAGACATTAATTAAATGTTAGTAGTTAAATAGATTTAATTTTTATACGTAATGTTTACACCGAAGAGTAAAAAACATTCTTGAAATATACTACGTTCAATTTTATAGATAATTTTGCTCATTCTGTTCAGTTAATTTTGATTCTTTCACCATTCAAAAATGAGAGTGAAAGGAATCATAAAATAGGTGTATTGAAATTGTTAAAACTCAAATAATTTCTTTATGAGAATTTTTAAGACATTTTCTATAACTTAATTAAAAAGCTAAAGAAGTACTTTAAAATTCTCAAGAAATTAGTCTCCTAAAAAGATTAATAATTGTCAACAAAAACTTATTTTGTAAACTTAACTTTTTTTCAAGACATGCAAACCATTTTAGAGTTCAGTATGAAAATAAAACTAAAATTATTCCACACTAGCAAAAGAATACTTAAATTTATTATTATTTGTCTATAAATAAGTGCTTTGGGGGCAAAAATATATTGCACGAAGAAATAAAGTAATTTTGGGGGGTTTTAAAAATGTAGTAGCGTTTAAATCCTGGATCTTTTTAGTATTGAGTAACAGTGCTAATTGATAAAAACTTAATACCATATTCAGTCAATGGGGAAAACCACATATATCGCATATTCAAACATTTTAATGCTACAATTCATGCAAGCACATTAAACTGCAAAACAATAATTTTATTCATGTAACGTATTGGTCATTAATTGTCCACCTTTCAAAGGAGAACTTAAAATGGTATTTCAGAAGTTGTATCACGACACATATAAAGCTCTTCAATTTTGGATTAGATTGTTGGATTTTTGGCGGCCGGAATCGATCGCCAAACAACTTAATTTGTATGCGCATAACACTAAAAACTTTTACTATATTTTTTTTTTAATTTTCATTTCAAAATTCCACTTTGAAATTTCTCGTAACACTTATCGCTAAATTAAGTTGCTTGGCGCCTAATTAAATAATAATATAATAATAATCCGCCAAAATAAAGTAAACATTCAGAGAGTGTATTTATCAAAAAGAGAGGATCATTTAGAGAGTGTAATATATCATTTTACCATTTTTGACTTATATTTAAAAGAAGTCACGTACTTTGATTTGCAAATAAGAGAATATCAGAAATAACAACAAATTGACAACAACACTATTTATTTTAATATTCATGTGTTCCTCCACGTGTAGCGTGGTAGATACGAAATATAGTTCCGAAGATTTAAGAGTACTAAATTTCTTGTTGAACCCCAATTTTTCAAATATGTAACCGGCATAATAAAAGAGCTTCTTTAATCCTGAATATCTTTTTAATTTGTCTGAGAGTGTTAATTAACCATTTTGGAGGTGTTTTGAGTACCTGTAATGTATCACATTTGAAAAGGCATGCGTTCAAATCTGATACAAACATTCTCATTTCAAAGTGAGTATGTCTACGTGCTCATTTTTGAGAAAGTCTTTTTTCTCCGTGAACGAAAAAACTAGAAACACTACTTAGCTATGTATTTCATCGTACCTGGAATATGCCCCCTTTTGAATTTTTCTTCACCCTTTCTCCGAAATAAGTAAATTCTTTAAAAGCACTGCAAATGTCATGTTATTGTATTCCAAAGCCGTGGCATTAGTTTTAAACATATTAGCACAATGCAAAAAGTCCTCCTTTGAAAGGACGCGTATACACGTCCGGGGCACCAAGGCACCAGCTCAGCAGGATGTGTAAACACATCCGGGGCACTTAAGGGGTTAATACCCTGTCATTCAAGAACTTTCTTTGGTTTATTCCTCCCATATCGAGACATACACTCAATAGCTCGTTCTTTGGGTGAAATTCTGATTTTGACGATGTCCACACAAGTGATTCAAAAGGACAACTTACAAAAAATTACGCAATGGGTGCTTAACTTCACGGTACATATCATATTCTGTAATAATCCTTTTCAAGAATCTCCTTTTTTACCGTTGAAGCAAGGAAATACAGGGTGAACTTTAAGTCTTTTGCCCTGATTATAAATATTTGTTTGTGCTCAAACTACTATAATTTGCATATACACTACTGGTCATTAAAATTGCTGCACCAGGAAAAAATGGAGATAACAAAATGATATTTATTGGGCAAATATATTGTACTAGAAATAACAAGTGATTAAATTTTCCAAGAAATTTGGATTCGTAGATCCTGAGAAATCAGTACCAAGAACAACAACCTCTGGCAGTAATAACAGCACTTATTCGCCAGGGTAATGAGTCAAACAAAGGTTGGATTGGTACAGATGCCCATGTAGCTTTAATACGATGCCACAGCTCATCAACCGTAATGACTGGTTTATGGTGACGAGCCAGTCGCTTGGCAACCATGGACCAGACTTTTTCTGTTGGCGAGAGATCTAGTGAATGTGGAGCCAGGGCAATGGCTGAACATTTTCCGTATCAAGGAAAGCCCGTACAATACCTGCAACTTGCGGTCGTGCATTATCCTGCTGAGACGTAGGATTTCGCACGGCTCGAGTAAAAGGTAAGTAACGAGTCGTAATACAGCAGAAAAGTAACTTGCACTATTTAAAGTGCCTTCAAAGCGAACAAGATTTGACCGAGAAGTGTATCCAATAGCACTCCATATCACACCAGGTGATGTGCCAGTATGATTATGACGAATGCATGCTGCCAATGTGCTTTCACCACGATGTCACCAAACATGGATGCGACTATCTTAATGCTGTAAACAGAACCAGGATTCATCTGAAAAAATGACATATCTCTACTCGTGCGTCCAGGTTCGTCGTTGATCGCACCATTGAAGAAGCTCCTGTCTGTGATGCGGCGTCAAGGTTAGCCGCAGCCAGGGTCTCCGAGCTGCGAGTCCATGCTTCTACAAACGTCATCGAACTGTTTGTGCAGACACGTGTTGTCTTTCAAACGACCCCAATTCTTCACTTAGAGCTCTTGACGTAGTTACATGATCCATTAAGGTCATACGGGTAACATACCTGTCTTCTCGGCTGCTAATGATAGGGGGCCGTTGAGATGTAGCACGGCGTTCTATATTACCGAACTAAGCCCATCGGTTCCATATTCTGCTAAAAATCATTCGATCTCGACCGACGCAAGCAACAATACCCTGATATTATAAACCGCAATCCCGGTACTCTACAATTTGACCTTTATCAAAGTCAGAAACGTCCCGGTACGTTTTTTTTTCTTACACGAGGTATCGCAACAACTTTTCACTAGGTAACAACATTCAAATGCGTTTTGAGCATGAGAAACCGGCTGAACAATTTCTTCATTTAAACATATTGCAGCTATTGCTACAGGCGCCTGCTCTGTCTGAATGCCCAGAAAAACTAATAAGTGTCATATCACAGTACCTTCTTCTTGTAGTTTGAATTTCATGTCTGCAACATATCGCCTTCTTGGTGTAGCAATTTTAATGGCCAGTAGTGTATTTGGATATATTGTAAATACTTTTATGAATTTTTGTAAGACCATTTACCTGAATACATTTTAACGTGTGCCTCTCTTGGTAACATAGAGAATGTCAAGCGGTATTCGAGTTCCCGCCAAGTTCTCTTTATCATGCCTTGCACTTTATAAGCATGTAACCTAAGCCTTCTATAAAGAATTCTTACCGAATTGGTTTTCGATATTTGAAGTTTACGTGATGCTTCATAAGTTGATTTAAAAGGATTCCGTTCAAACGATTGCTGAACATATTCAACTGTTGCTTCACTCACACTAACTAGGCCTTCCATTTCTAGAAAAATCCTTTTCACTCTGCTTGTTTCTTTAAACATTTCATATCATCGCTTTATTAATTTTCCCCCGGTAAGTTTGATTCCATAACAACGTAGACATTTATACGGAATATTAATGGGCGATTTCGTGTTGTGAAACTAAAAACCACATTTTGGACTTTCTCGTGAATTGACGTCATTTCAGCAAAAAAATTATATCTTTCTTACAAACGTTTCCCTGAATCATTCTTGAACGACCATCGTGCAATCCACTGCTCGAGAATCTTCTAAACCCCTCCTATCCAATGATACAAAAGTTACATTATTACATTAAACGGCTATTTTGCAACGAATTTTTATAATAAGGCAAGACTTTGGGCTCACTCTGTATATGAACCGATTTATTGATACTAAAATGATGTGAATAGTGATTTTTTGTTCACTTACAACTTTTTGCACCAGCATTCAGCATTTTCCAATAAGCGTAGAAGACTTTATCTAATTCTGGTAAGGTGGATTAGAGCTTGGATAATTTTCGAGAAGTAAAGAAGGAGCGAGTGTATAATGCCTTTCTTTATTCCTTTTAAATTACTTCTCAAAGCTGAATTTCGCGTTAACAGCCAACACAATTATCTCGTTTGGCAATAGCATCAAACCAAACACAGTCCGTTGTGTTAAAAACTCTCCCACGAAACCGTCTGTTCTTGGAACAGCAAACCACGCTCTGTGCGTCAGTCTCAAACCAAAGGTACTCGGCTTATTAGTACAGCAGACCACGCACTGTGTGTTGGTTTAAAAACCAAAGGTACTCGTTTTCCTTCATACTTAATTCAGCCTAGCACTTCGCGCTCCTAAAACAAGGGACTCTCTCTTGCCCTGACAGTCTCCATCGAGGGTTATCACTTTCTCCCCTCACAAAAAACAGTAACCCACATCCGTAAGCACGGGAGTTGCCCCAAGTATCCCATAATCTACCGCCAACAGTAGCCAGACACTACAGCGGTTGAATCAAGTGTCTTTTCTCCAATGACATTCACACCTGGCACGATCCTTACAGCTTCTGCTTCCTGCACTGAATTTCTTAAGCTATTGAAAACGTGTGTACTTTAGTCAACTGAATACTCTCCATAAAGAGGAATCATAGTGTTATATGCTTTGTAGCATTGCTTTGGTTAAACTCATGCATCAAAATATTAAACATGTGCGTGCGCTTATCGCTTGCCATATTATGCCATTTTGAATGATTTTACTTAACGAGATTCATTATCAGAATGCTTTAGATTTATATACGTTACCGCTAAAATGCAGAAATTTGTTAATCTATAAATTAACTAGTATTATCCTCTAAAGTGCGAAAAATTGCTATTTCTCAAATCAACTAGTTAATCTTCGAATTACCTAGACAATCTGCACAATACCTTCTAGACTCTCGATAACTTGCCCATTACCTAGTGGACCCTTCTAGTGGCTCGTTAACCGGCCTATTATCTACTATGCACTTGTTAAACTAAAAATAAGATTTTTTGATGGTGCAACAGCAGCGTTTTTGTACGCTTAAATTAAATGTTATTTATTTAATCTTTATATCTTAAGAATCAAGTTGCGGCGGATCGAAACGCGTCCTTCCTCTAATCGTCTTGGGAGATCTTTGGGCTATCAATTTGCAAATTAAACACACCCAACTCTTTTAAATGAACCGTGATATGCAGATTAGAGTGTTTATATATAGTCTAGGCTTTCTAGCTAGTATGAAGGATAGAAGGTGTTTTACGGAGATTCAGATATAGAGAAACTGACTATGAGGAGAGATCGCTACCGATCAGGTATTAGTATATTTGATAACGCGTTCCAGAGATTAGATAGTTGAAGATATTAAAGTAACGATTGGTCACTATAGTTAGATTATAACTCACCTCCCATCCGGTATAGTGGTTAGAAACGCTGACTGTGGTGCCGTAGGGCCTGGGTTTGAATCCCGGAGAAGGCATGGATGTTTGCAAATGTATAGTGCCTTCGCAGCATGGAGTCAAATAACCGTCAGCCGCAAGTCTTCTCGTGAGGTTAGTGGAAGGGGAAGAGAGGTGGGAAACCCCTAACCACCCCCAGAACGTTCTCCCTCAAAATTAGGATGGAGCTGAGAAAAATCGGACTGGTCACCTGCATGGTGTTCAAAACTAAGACTAAAGACAAGCTTTAAAAACTAGCCCTTAGTCGCGATGAATTTTGTGTGCCTTGATCTGATGTTTCTGTGGATCACAGGTGGCATAAGCAACAACAACAAATTATAACTCAGATATTTAGAGTAGTAGATTGATCTCAAAAAAGAGGAGGATCAATATATAAGAAGTCTTCCCATTATATTCACGTCTCTCGTGGTTTAATATCCTATTGCTCTTATTAGGAACGCTTCTATAGTTTATAGAATTCTTTCTGTTGATAATTTGTGTGCTTAATAAATAGTTTGGTTGAATATGGCTAGTCATACTTCCCTTCCTCCCACACCTCTAAGCGGGGCTGAGAGTAGACCGCGCTCGTCTTAAAGTTAATACAGCTGAACAATCAATATGTGCTGGAATGTGCAGCTGTACTTTGCAATATTGAATATTTTAATTGTCTTCCAATGGATTCCCAGCCATTGGGGCATTCCAGGCAACGAAAAGGTGAACTCTATGGCAAAGCATGGTTGCAATCTCTCACAGTATTCTGGTGGCTTGTCATGCAGCTACTCTTTTTCAAATATCTTCAAATCCGTGGGAAAATACATTCGCCGAAATTAAGAGGATGATGCTAGGGAATAGATATGGGAGACCCTCCTCCATAGTCTCGTCCCAAAAAATCTTCCCAGACATATCTTATTTGCTAATTATAGAACTTTGACTGGTCATGACTTTTTTCAGGGACACCTACACCAAATTGGTGTGAAAAACACTCACGACTTCCCTCCGTATCTTAATGGAGAAGTTATGAAATTTATTCATAACCCCTGTGCTTCTGGTCAACACAAACTTTAATTTTTCTTCTGACAACTTTATTGCAAAGGCTACTTTATATTGGGTTGCTCGCAGGGAAATGACCTATACACCCACTTCCTTGACGTAATAATTTCGAAAAAAACCAACAATTAATTAGTTTCCAGAAAATACTGCTCGGCGTAATTAAAATTCTTACAAATTAACTCAAGGAGTATTTTATCGAATACTTACTGTCTCTGCCACTCTGTTTCAAAATGCTTAGGATAAGTTATTCTGAGATGAGTCAACGAAAGAGAAAGGAAGTGAGAGAAACTAACTTTTAAATTTTATTGATGTGGAAATCACTAATGTGAAGATTACCGATTTAATATGCGGAGAACTCTTGATTCCGCCCTTTAACGCAGCAAATTAAGTAATCTGCACACTAATGGCTTTCGAGGTTTAACGGTAACATATTTACTGGGTGTCTGTATACTTTATTTGCATATTATTCCATTCAGAACGACTTCATTAGTAACATCAGTTTAACTGAAAATCAGCCTCATAAACATCAGGTTGAACATTCACAATTGTCCGAAACAAATAGGCCCAAAGGACACGAGATCCAAAGGACCAATTATGATTCGTTCTGAGGAATTATTATTCGTAAGCTATTTAAAAATGAATAGGATTTCCTATTTTAATTTAAAATAAGCTGAAGTACCGTGTCTTCGCACGGGATAATTTTTTTAAAAATAAAAAAATGTTATTCTTGATATAACAACTAAATTGTGTGTAAAGAGAGTAAAACCCACTACGAAACAATGTATATAAAAATGTGAAATAATTTTCTAATGAGTGAACATATTTTTTTATCTATGACACCCTTTAAGTCCTCGTAATGCCCCTTGGGGGTCAATTTTCCCAACCCCTTTTTTGTAGCTTATCTCAACTCCATGAAATAAACGTACCTACAGAGTTTCGAACCTGTAAGACTAATAGTTCAAAAACAGGAATATTTTGTAGAAACCACGGGTGCAGGGGGCTGGAGAATATTTCCCTCCCCTCCAGTTCCATGCCTAAATTGTGGAGGGGGAGATAGGTGGTGTCGCCATCTATCGTGTAGAAGTCCAACCTGTCTCAGGCTCTGGTAACTTTCATTCATTCCCTTCGGGAAAGACACGACAACAACAACACAGGGATATTTATCTGTAACGCCCATTAGGCTCTTGCTCCCCTTGGGTCAATTCGGATAAAAACGGTAACCTTCTTCACACATGGATGGGAAATAGAACGTCCTTGATCGTATCTGGACTCCTTTCTGAGTTTTAATGGCACGCACACATTCTACTCTTTATTATATATATTGATTATTCAAATATTAAGGTGACATAATACAAATTTATTGTTAAATTTCAAATTAATTGCTCTTGAAAGAAAATTACAAAAACTAATGTTATATGTGTGTATATTTTCCTATTATTTAGAAAGACATAAAAAGTTGACTTGCTGGTCATGTTAGAAAAATATCTGTGAAACGGTGGATTGGACATTTAAAGTCGTTATAAAGAAAGAGTCTTTTGAAATCCCTAGAACTAATAAAAGATAAGGAATTTGTCACGGATTTCCTTGTCACCACAGTTGCTGAGAGTAAAATAAAGAATTGTTTCGGTTACGCTTGCAGCAATAAATGGAATGGGAAAATGCAGCATATAATGATGTTGAAAGTATTTCTCTTTAGAAAAAATCCATAAACCTGTACATAAACCTGTACAAACCATTGGTACTGCCTGTGCCAACTAGAAATGAAACTTGGGATTTATTTTTAGATCCCATGGAAACAGCGTTTGAATAGAAATATGTTAAAAAAGAATTAAATTGGAAATTTTTTTATAGTTAATTGGTGAGATAGTCGCAAATATTTTGGTTTTTACATTGGTGTGAATGATCTAAGACTACGAAAAAAATAAAAGCATTGATTTTAAAAGAGTACGATCTTCTTTTGTTTGCTTATACAAATTTAAGAAATGCAAATATCGATTTTTTTTCTCATTATGATTCTATTCTATTTTATAAATTTTTTTTTGCTTAACATTTTTTATTTTTTATTTTATTTTTTATTTAATTAATTTTTTTGTTTAAAATAGATATCTGAGAATGAAATTTGAACATATTCATGCGATTTTTTTTTGTCCAAATAAATTATTGTGCCATTTTTTTAAAAAGCGTGAATTTTCTCAACTGTATTTCTTTTTCTTGGTAACTAATTATGATTTCTATTTGTTTTCTTAACATAACCCACAAAAATATAAATATCCACTTTATTTTGCAGTTTATTAAGTTTTATATTTGATGATAACGCATACGCAATTAATCCAAAGATTGTTAAGCAAAGAGCTTAAAGCAAAGGCTTTCTTCCTGTCTAAATTAATGAGTGTGTAATATTTTTGCAAGATTGTGCGCTTCCATGTGTTGAGAATATGCACAAAGGTTTGTGGAGCTTCTGTCCAGATTCTGCCATGTAGTACACTATCTTGAAATTTTGTTGTAACACCCTTGTTTACCGAATGGTTATATCTTTCAAGTACTCCATTTTGTTCCGTGATTTTCTCCATTCCATTCTCTAAAGACTTTAAATAAATTTCCCACTGTTGTACAATTTGAGATCATTATCTGATCGCACACATCTTAATTTTCAGCACAATGGTCTTTCTGAATTAACAAGATATTTAACAAAACAATCAAATGCATCACAATTTTTTAACAGTACAAAATGGCATACATAGAGAAATTATCTCTTATAGATAGAAAATACATCTTTTCTCCTGAAGAATTTCTTTGAGATTCTCCCGACAAATCCGTAGGAGCTCTAAAGATAATAGTTAATATGTATAATTTATGTTACTATTCGTCTTTTGGCATATGGATTGCAATGCAACCTTCGATGTCCTATCTGGAAAAACTGGGATGTAGAAATGACGAGGGGGGGGGGGGAATTGTCATGCTATAAGAAGAAGTATTGCTATTGGCTATCGGGAATAAGTCCATTGACAGTGTCTAGAATCAAGACATTTGGAGAAAAAATAAGAGTTTTTGCTTTTCAGAGTGCAGAGAATGGCTGTTACATCGCATGGAGTTTATATTGTACTCGACGCTTACTTAGAAATTGTTCACCCGATCTATTTATTCTCAATAAAATTACTAAAAAATAAAGAATGAAAATAACGATTAAAAATGGCGTGTTAAAAGTTGAAAAATATGTTTTCTTCAAACAAGAAGGGGGGGGGGGTTGTTTATCTGTTATTTTTTAAGGCCGGCATATATCTTTAAGCGCAAAACTGTCATCGATAACTGCATCTTTCAGGTAATCTTGAAATTATATATAAATTATAAGCCCTAATGGGGGGAACGTTATAAAGTATTTATCAATATTGTCATGCAATACCATTTTCTATGCTAATTTATTTTATAACCTGATATATTAATTTTCACACCTCTGATTAGATTTCTACCCGTATTAGGTTCATGCAAAACATTTTTTAAATTAAGCTTAACATGTTTTCCATTATTATAAGAATAGAATGTCATTTATTCAACAAATTCTTTCTTTAATGCTTTTATCTCTTATCAAGGCATCCGATGGATATAGATACTTAAAATCATGAACCATTTTCTTATTCAAGACTGTGAAGCTGCAATCGAGTCTACCAACCATTCATATAGATCTACCGGTGCGTCAATTGTATTATAAAGCTTTTATTCCTTGTCGTCCCTTCAGAATGCTTCTTTAGAATGATATAAACCAGTAAGTAACTTAGGTTTCCTTCTGTATCAATTACTAATTTCATGTCCTTGACACTTGCAGAATGTCTTTTTTTAAAATCATCCTCTAATATTCTTATTTTTCCACTAGCCGTTCCACTGCAGAAGACATTTTATCTTCTACATATATAAAAAATGGATGTTTGTACATATGAAATCGCTTCACTTCAACATCGTTCAACCGATCACTATGAAAATTGGCATGTATGTGTATTTTCTCGTTGAGAAGGTTTTTTGCTATCCTCTTTGTTGCAGCACCCCATCAGGTGGCACTACAGCAAAGCAACTTCTGCACCGCTCAATCAATCGCCAAGTTGCCAATATGGTCGCCAAAAATGATGCCAACTTGACTCTATCGCCAACATTTCGCTTATGTTTCCAATGAATCGCCGTTATAATGTAAGGAATGGCGTGGCTTGCGAATATTATAATTTTAAAATAAAATAAATGCAGCAGAATGTAATATTAAGGTACTACACATCCAGATATAAATTATTTACATTATTTTAAGCGTTCATTACACAAAATTTTAACAATGTGTTACTTTTGTTGAGCAGAGTTTAGAAGGTGTTTTCAAAAATCGACCCATAAAAAAGTTACGTGGCGTTATAATTTTTTTTTAATTCTTTTTTTCCCCATCTATTAGGCATTTAGACATAAAATTTAACAAATATGGGTTTTTTGCTCAGCTGAGATATGCAAAAAGCTTTTTTTTTTTTTGTTTAATTTGCAATTCACGTAAAATTAACTCATTCAGAAACTTCTTTATTTTTCACAATCTGTATTGCTTAACTTTTCAATTCACCCGTGCGAAGAACGGAAGTACCAGAAAGTTAAGATCAATTATAAACCTTGTGGAAAAGTTATAAAAGTATTTATCATACAATACCATTTTCTATGCTACTTTATTTTATAACCTGCTATATTAATCATCACACCACTTATTAGACTTCTACTAATATTTGGTTCATGAAAATATTTTTTAAATTAAGGTATCCGACTGGTTGCGACAACTTTTTCTTAAAAAAAGGGAGATATGTGGATTTTTTTGTTGTTTTTAGATATTTTTAGTACATTTAAAGAAAAATATGCTAAAATTCAGAAGAGAAAAATAAATTATTATAACTAAAATGAGAAAAAATGGGTAAAAATTGACAAAAAATTACATAAACGCACTACACCAAAGGTTTATGAAGAAATTTTCAATTTTTCAATTCTGATGTGTTGCTATGTTATTCATTGTCAAAATGACCTTCGGGATAAGAGATATTTTAATTTTTACAAAAACTAGAGCACTTTATCTCAGTTACTATATGAAATTGCTTAAAAAAACAGTGATTATATTCACATAAGGGACTGTAAATTTTGTAATAAAACAGTTATTGATAAATCTGAAGGTTAAAACACTTCTACTGTTATACAGAACTTACACCAAAAATGTCAGTTAGTTATTTTCAAAATTTTTTTAGCAATTGCTGACCTTGTTTGATTATTTTCAAAAAATCACATTTCGAGTAAAACGCGTTTTAAAGTGTGACATCTTGCTTAAAGTAATGGCATCTGCTTTTACTAAAACATTTGTAGTTCTTGTCGTAGTGAATGGAAAATGATAAACTTGGTGTTTTTATAAAGCTAATAAAATGGATTATAAAATAGAATCATAAAAAAAATTGTAAATTTTTGGCAAAACTTACAATTTCAGGGTAGTCGGATACCTTAAGTTTTACAAGTTTTCCCTTATTAAAGCATAGAATGTTATTTATATTCAATAAATTCTTCCTTTACTACTTTTAACTCCTATGAAAGCATCCGATGGAGGTAGATACTTAAAATCCATGAACCATGTCTTTATGTTACTAAAACGTGAAGGTGCAATCGAGTCTACCAACCATTCATATAGATTTCCCGGTGCGTCAATTGTACAATAAAGCTTTTATTTCTTGTCGTCGCTTCAGAATGCTTCTTTAGAATGATATAAACCAGTAAGTAACTTAGGTTTCCTTCTGTATCAATTACTGATTTTGTGTCCTTGACGCTTGTAGAATCTACAAAATTTCTTTTTTAAAATCATCCTCCAATTTTCTTATTTTTCCACGTGCCGCTCTACTGCATATTGAAGACATTTTATCAAGTGATACAATTTTCGAAACGAAGACATCAGCTGCTGCTTCTTTACCTTGGTGTTTTTTATGTATTATCCTCCCAAGATTCATTAATAGGGTGAAGAGCTTCTATGTTATTAAACGTAAATTCCTTCTCTTCTCTAATAAATAAAATTGCATCATGTTGTTATCCACGACGCACAGTGGGCAGTTTTTACACACTGGTGCACGGAAATTATTTTATAGCTTCAAAGTCTTCACAATTATATTTAATGATCAAAAATCATAGTAATTAACCCGGGAGCAAGCGCGCACTCGATACTAACGTTAATGATCGCGCGGGTTTGACAGAGTCACCCCAATTCTTTTTTTACAATTACTTTTTACTGTACACGATAAAAATCGTGAATAATTTATTTAAGAGAAAATATACTTGCATACTTTTAAGGGCGTTTCAATTTTTCTTTGATAATTTGAGAAAAAATATCCACCAAACTGAACCAAGAAAGTTCAAATGTTCCTGACTTTTAAAGGACAGAAATAACAGACACTTTTCGCTAACATTTCTGGAATGTTATTTGCAGGCAAAACTGTCGTATGTTATTCAAGCTATTGTAGTTTTATTGTCCTTTAATGATTGACAAACAGCATGTTGTACTTTCTCTTGCTTATGTCTTTTTGACAGAACGACAGGGTAGATAGGGCAGCTTTCACATCAACTACAAATATAAGGGCTCTCAAGTCCCTTATTAGCTGTTTCCGTTCCTGAACCTTTCGTCTAAATAGCAGGGTGCTCAAAGCTCGGATGATTACAGGCAAAAAAAAAACTAGCCTCTAGCCACAATGAATTTCGAGAGCCTTGATCTGGTATAGCCGATAAGATGGGATTAGCAACAACAACAACTCTTAGTTCTTGAGGCCATACACTTGAGTTCGAAGTTTTCTTGCAATATTAGCCAAGATGTTCTACCATCAAGTATATTAGAGATTAGAAGTAAAAACTGGCGTTCAACTCTTTGATAAATCGTGTATTCTTTCTTAAAACCATTTGAATCTTTGTTTTTCTGCTGTATCCTTAGGCCCTGCATCTGTTTCAGAATCAAACAATTCCCACGAGTTTCAGTCAATTAAAAATTCCTCCATATCAACCTTACATTGGCTGAAATTAAGTGCATTCAGTTTTTGAAAATACAAATAGCTGGTTGTTCGTCTTTTCCATTACAAATCACTGAGAATTAGTAGACTATGAATGTCTACTTTTGAAAAAGTTCTGCTTTTCGAAATCCGGTTAAAGCTTAACCGGATTTTTTTATACAGTCTTAGCGTTTCCTGAGATTTAAGGTGATTCTGGTCAATAATTGTTGAAGAATTTAAGACATGGAATACAGTTCATTTGTCAATAAACGATAGAAAAATTTGTAGTAAAATAAAATAGAAAACATTCTTAAAATATAGCACATTTTATTTATAACAACACTCCACAATACATTTTTTATATGTAATCAAATACATGATGTCATTTATTTTTTGAATTTCGCACATTCTCTGCTTCTGTCAACAATTTATTTTGACAAATATTATTTCAGTCAAGGAGCTTGATGATTAAATATTGATGTAATTACAGTACTGTGCAAATTAATTTGGACAAATATATTTTTTAAGCAAATTCTTCCTTTCTCGAGAATTTTCTGCCCCAAACCAGTTTAAACTGCATTTTCTTACAACGCGCGACTGTCCTTAACAAGTCTAAATAGGTTTAAGCGCGTGATCATGAGATGTTGAAAACTTTTCCTTTCAGTTACGCTTCAGTTGCTGAAAGTAGTAGTTGTTTGTGTGAATTGTCTCCTTCTGATGTGCATTTAAAAATGGATATCACTCCCAGGAAAAGGACTAGAATTGTTACTTTTAGTCAGTATACTTCTATGACTGTGAAGGGTATTGCTGCAGCAGCTGGAGTTGGAAATCTAGTGTTTCTAAGATTATTAATCAGCAAAAGAATTTTTGGGCAGTTTCTCGAAAATGAAAGAGTAAATGTGGACGCAAACATAAAACCACACCTCGAACAGACAAATTTCTCGTACGAAATAGTACAATGCATCTTTACAAAAAAAGTGGAGATTTTCGGAGAGAATTATTAGCTACTGGTGTGAGCTTAGATTCATCGACAGCTCGATGAAGGCTTATTGAAGCTAGGAGATTTTTGCAAGAAAACCAATCGAAAAAAGTTATTAACACCTGCAATGAAGAAAACACTTTAAGATTGGGGGCAGGAAATATATCCCTGGACTGCACAAAATTGGAAGAAGGTTGTATTCAGCGACATGCCTAGGAGCGTCCTCAGGTTTTGGGTAAGTGAGTGAGGGAATATTAACGTCGCACTGTTCAGCTACACGAGGGCTTTTGGCGACGAACCTCGTAACTTAGAACCATGGTCAAGATACGAGGACCGACACTTGATCTGATACTCCTTCCCTCTCCTAACTACCACACCAATGGGAAGACGTTTGAGCTCTCGACAGATTTGATGTGCATCGCTCTCCTACACGGCGGGTCTCCAGTGGTACTGGGCTCGAACTCATGACATGACAGGCACTATCCGATACCTTGACCACTTGGCTACCGTGGCCACCTCAGGTTTGGGGAGTCTGCCAGTTGGTAGAGGCTCAACGAGAGAGAGAAGCTAACGACGTTATAATATATAAACTAAAAGTAAAAAGACTTTTTTAAAAAAAAAAGCTTTTATTTAAACGCGCTAAAAAGAATAAAATAAACTTTTCCTTTAAAACTTTTTTTACTTTCAACTTATGACGCCATTACAAAATTAGTACGATATAAAAGCTTGTCGCAAGATGAAAGTACTCGTATTTACTTAGTTTGAAATTTTTAAAAACTAAAATCAATCAAATCATTATTTAATTTAGAGTAGAACGTCGTTTATCCAAACGTTTATTATCCGGAGCGTCCAATTTTCGAACCAAAGTGCGGATACGTTTTCCAACAGTGCAATGAGCTCAACATTTGTTTCGCGTGAGGCCAAAAGTGACGGGAAACAACAACAATGAAAGTAGCAAGGGTCTTATCAAATGCTAATGCGTTTGCTGCGTTAGAGACAGCTATGGAGTCGCACGAACAACAATCAGAGTGCTGTCCTACTCAACTGCTGCTGCTCAAGAGAATCAGAGAGCATTCAGGGAAAAAACGAAGATGTACAATAGTACAGCGAAAAATAAGTGATTATTTTCCACAATAAAGGTAAAATTGCGACATTTTGCACCTATTTTGCCTTTTTTTCAAGCACGTTTCCCGCATGTCCAATACTGCACATATATTCGTATAGTGTCCGGTTTCATATACCGCATGGATCGCCTTCGTTTTTCGATTATCAGAACAGTCGCGTATCCGAATGGTGTCCGGTCACAATTGATGCGGGTAAATGACGTTCTACTGTACTTTTTATCTACACAGGTAAATCTCGCGACAAGCTTTTATATCATACTAGTTTTTACCCACGGCTTCGCTCACGTTGGTGTATTTAAATAACTCTGTTAAAGTTATATAATCATTGTTATTAGAAAGTAAATAAAATAATATGATATTTTTTAATGCTTAACTGGAGCATTAAAATTTAAAAATTCTAAAACTGAGCCTAGTTTATAAAATTGAAAACATATTTTATTATGATAATTAACAACAAAAATTCAATAACTTAAACTTTTAATATTTTAAAAAGTTGAAAGTATTTATGCTTAATAAATAATTCATCTTTAAAAGAGCTTAAAACAGAATATTATTCTAGGATGCTACTTTGTACTATGTATTATATGTTCTTACACCAGACACAAATTTGTGAATATTTAGGGCATTGGACGCTCTCGAACAGGCTACATATAGTTGGCCATGGGAAAAGCATGACTTTTCCAAACCCACCCCTGCTACCCGAAAAGTTTACTCCTGTGCTTTGTTAATAGTAACAGCAAAACTGAATTTTATTGGAAATTACACTCGTTTGAATTGATACAGTATGTAAGTGAGGATAATTGGAATTCGAGGTATGATAACACTTTCCCCCTTCCCGACAACAGTTAAAGTAGTTGCTTCAAGTATATTCTGTATCAAGTTTGTGATCCGGAGCCTCATTCTATTACATAGTCTAGGGGGATAGAGATTTTGCATAACCATAACTGGTACATTTAGTTTTAATTGAAGTTTATGTAAGAGTTCACCAGAAAGTTCAAGCGAATTTAAGAACTCCGTGGGATATGCAGTACTTTGTTCTATATCCATCATTGAATCCATTAATAAATTTTCCTTCCTTTATCTCCGCACGTCTCTTAAAATTTCAGTGTTTATTTTATTGTCATGGCATTGTATTTTATTTATTTATTTATCCAACCCCCGTGCTTAGCTTCTTGACCATTTGACGCCGAGCCTCCCAGTACCGACTGACGATGTCATCAGTCAGGTATTCATCAAATCTAGTGCATTGGAGCAGGTGATCGCCATCCACTCTGGCATGGTCGCAGAGTGAGTAGGCTTCGTCTGCAACCAGGGCAATCCAGTGGAGGTGTGCTCCCAAAAAGTCATGCCCGGTAGTTAGGCGAAAGTGGGCAACAGCCTCGGCTCTCTCCAAGTGCCTCGGAATTGAACGCACAGTGACCAGAGTTTCCCATGGCTTTTCAAGGCTCTTGGTTTTTGGCGGGTTTTTTTTGTCGATGAATGTAGAAATAATGCTCTTTGCTCTTCTGAGAGTCAAGGGGACTTCCGATTGAGACGACTCGGCTCCCTGCTTAGCTTTTTGGTCCACTCTCTCATTGAAGGGGATCTTAACATGACTTGGAGCCCACTGTAAGTCCACAGTCCAGTCAAATGAGATTAGCTCCACAATTTTAGTTCGACACTGAATTGTGTTAAGGCAGTCAGTTGGTGTATTTCTGCTGAAAGCTAAAATTGCAGTTTGAGTGTCTCTGAAGCAGACAACTTTTGTCCAGCACTTAGTAAATGCATTGTAGTTTCACAGACAGCCAAGACCTTGCCATCGTAGTTGGTGGCGTTTTTCCCCACTGCTAATGAGCTCTAAAACAGCCAACAGAACCATTCCGTGCCAGTCCAGTTTGAATGTTATTGTAAGGTGCCAATATAGATGTTGCGCACAACCACTAATCACAATTTAAATTTATGTTGCAAGTCCGGGTAAACTTGAGCAATAAGATCTACATCATTTTCTATCAAATTACAAAATTCTCTAGAAAGTTAAATATAATCTTAGGCATCTGCGTCCAAACATCCATCACCGAATTTCAATAGCGTCTCTCTATAAGGTCCCGAATCTACATCGGTATGAAGATTCATTCTCGTATTCGTTTTTATAGAATTATTTTTTCAACTTTCGCCCATAAGCTTGACGATTTAATACATGTTCTGATTTCGTATTCCGGTGTACCCCTCTTTATTACTGAGAGAATTTGTCTGAAATCTTTCAGCCAATAAAAAAAAAAAACTACCATTCCTTCCAAAATATGTGTACTATCTCGTAAATCCTGAAGAGTTCGATTTAACGTTTCTATCGCTTTTTTGTGAGACATCGTACTTTCATCCCACACTAAAGGCTTACATTGTCGAAACATCCTGACTCGAGAGCTATTTTTGCTGAAATTGCAGATGGATGAATCTTCAGGTGCCAGATTCAACGGTAATTTTAAAACGAAATGTGCATTACGACTGACGGTCAGTAGAGTCCCGGATATACCGGAAGAAGACACAACAACTGCTATCTTATGGTTTTTTCTGGCGGACATTAGTGATAATTTCAGCAAAATCGTTTTTCAGGTTCCTCGAGGGGCGTCGAGAAAAAAGAGTGCAACATTGCCGGATTCTGTTTTACGTAACACTTGATGAAAAACATGACTTTGATCTACTTGATGTTGCAATTCTATAAAATAGTTGTAGCAAATTCTGGAGCAATTTCATTACCATATAGTCAGGTACCATACGAGAGGCAGTAGGAACGACACACAGTGGTTAGTTTTTTCCGATCTGGCGCACGGAAACCCCAAAAAGTAAATTGCGTGAAAATTAACAGCAACCCACAATTAATGGTCCTCATAGGACCCCTAGCCATGATGTAATCAGTTTTTTTTCAGTACACGATTGGAAATCTCCAACAGTCGACGGTTTAGATCGAGTTTGTTGGGGCTACGAGGAGCACCTGTGATCCTCATTTTCAAGTCGGAAGTTCTATCGTTTCGTCTGAACAAAATTTTGTAGCTTTTGGAATTTTTCTTTGAAAATACACGTTATGGGTAAATAATTTCTTTATTTGATTCTCAAATTAGGTTCAAAGTTGATTCAAAATTGTAAAAACGAAACATTTAGCACAATATGTAATTCTCACGAACGCATGTCAGATTTTTTACAAAATCTGTCGTTTTGACACAGATTGATCAATATAACACTTAACCCACATAGAGTAGATATGGACCTTTAATTTAATACCAAATTTAGGTGCTACATTCTGCAACTCATAAAATTATGATTTTTTCAGTGTTAGCCGTGGGTATATTTGCGACGCTTGTTTCGCCTTCTTATTTCTCTCCGTAGGAGGGCGCGTCAACACGAGTCCTGCAAATATAATGCTAGTGACTCGGAATCATGCAATAAATAGTTCTACTGCTCAAATACTAGCAAACCCTCCCTACCCACACAATCACGCTCACTATATGTTTCCCCCTTCACCCCTTTCCTATATCCCTCCCCATCATAATTATTATCATTTATTACATATGTATAATGTTAATTCTTGTAGATGCGTACTTTTGTTTGATTATATTTGTTTAATCGGTTAAAGTTTAATCTTTGCCACCCTATTTTTCGTAAATATTCTCCCACATGTGTCACATTACTATTGCTGTTAATATCCTTAGATCCTTGTTCAAAAACTAGGTCCACTTAGCGGTCATTTATTCTTGATCAATTTCACGCCTGACATAAATTTATTAAGCCTCTAAGAGCCTTATTTCTTGTTAGAAAATAGAAATAGTGCCCAATTTACTTTAACCCAAGAGCAAGCGCGCGGGGCACAGAGTCACCCCAGGCTCGTGAAGTCGTTAATTCTGGGAAAACTGTTTATTTATTGCCAATGAACTTAACAGTATCCTCCTATAGCACAGTCTTCATGGGAACTAAAATGTATTTGTAACATATTTCCTTCTTTTTTGGGCGTGACATACGTGTTTTTTTACAGTTTTAAAGTACTTGTTTTCACTGAGTTCTCCGCTCTACCACTTTAGTTGTAAGATATTTTCTATGAATATATGGTAGATATTTTTCCCCTGTGAACAACTTAGTAATTTTGATTGCTGTTTGTACGACTTATTATGTTTTATAGATATAAATGAGCAAAATAAAAGAAAAAGAAATGGTATTGAAGGAAGTTAAAAATGATCAAGCAAGGGAAGAACCTCCTGAAATAAAGGATATTAATCATCATAGCAAAAGTAAATATAAGAAAATCTATGAACAGGAAACGTTTGAGTTGAAAGGCAAATTTTCAAATTCTACCAAAAGAGCATCAGGAAATATATGAAGCCATAAGTGTAGCACAAGACACTCTTCGTTCTGTTAAAAAGACGTAAGCAAGAAAAAGTTCTACTGTTTATCGACCATCAAAGGACAATAAAACTACAATAACTTGAACAACATATGCCAGCTTTGCCTGCCAATAACATTCCTATAATGTTAGCGAAAAGTGTCTGTGATTTGTGTCCTTTATTAAAGTCACGCACATTTGAAATTTCTTGGTTCTGTTTGGTTGATATTTTTTCTCAAACTTTCAAAGAAAAATTTAAAAGTCCTTAAAAGTATAGGTAAATATACTTTCTCATAATTAAGTTATTCACGATTTGTATCGCATACAGTAAAAATAATTATAAAAAGAGATTGGGGTGACTTAGTCACCCCACATGACCATTAACGTTAGTATCGAGTGCGCACCTACTCCGGAGTTAATTACAATAATTTTAGATCCTTAGATATAATCATGAAGACTTTAAAGCTATAAAATAATTTCCGTGCGCCAGATCGTGAAAACTGACCACTGTGCGACGCCCTTGTTCGGAAAGGACGAGATGTGCGACGGACGACGCCATTCTTGGGAAACAACGACATCACCTCGTGTTTTGTTGGAAACTCTCCATTACGCGACTTGGACATTGAAGACGTGAAACATTTAAATGACTATCCGCTTTGTAAATATTATGTAAATAGCTTTTCAAATACGTAAATAGTAATTGACAATTAAATTTTAATTAATCAAGGACGAAATGTTCTGTTGCTGAAAAGCCAGCCCTATATATATATATATATATATATATATATATATATAATCAAAATTTCTCTACAAGAGAGAGATGAACCACATGATCAATACATAAAAGAATATCAATTATATATATATATATATATATATATTGTTACGTAGATCGGGGTTCGAGGATTTTATGCGAGATCAGGTGTAAGCAACAAGACAGTTCTTTAAGAGCGATGAGTATTTATTGTCGAAAATCAATCCCTGAAACACAGGATTCAACAGCAAAATTCGCAGAATAAATATCAGAAGGATTTCACACCTTCAACAGCACTTAGACACAATTACCAGTATCTAAAAATACACATATATATAAGCTTATTCACAAGCACAGCCGAGCTAATCACGATCAAGGCAAGTTCACTAATCGCTAGTCAAAACCAGACTGACTGTTGCGGCGCGTCTCTCTCTCTATTTATAGCAGAGGCCGAAATTTCTGGAAAGATGCGCTCGCGCCACAGGTCGTGAAATTAGTGGATTTCTCTACTAATTTCTAGAAGAATCCAGAGGGTCCCGAACTCGCCAACATGGTCACCAACTTGGTCGCCAAAAATGATGCCAACTTGGCTCTATCGCCAATATTTTGCCAAGTTCCCGTTGAATCACCATTATAACGTAAGGGACGGCGTTGCTTGTGAATATTACAATTTTATCATGAAATAAATGTAGCATAGAGTAATATAAAGGCATTGCACATCCAAATACAGATTATTTACATTATTTTATACAAAATTCGTAACAATATATAAGGAGAGAATGATTGAGTTTTAAATTTGCTTGATTATTGAGGACTCATCTTTTAATTAAAAGATTTAAATCTAAACTTTACAAATTAATTAATATTAGTCTTACGTAATTAATTTCATTTTAATGAAAGCAAAAATAAAATGTGAATTTCGATTCAAAGAGATGGTTTATTTTTTCTGAATTAATATACATGTTTTAAAATTAGTAATAATTTTTTCTCTGTACGAAAATATTTTTAATGGGATTAATGACTGAAATATTTAATTTTATTTTATTTCTTTACTTAAAAGTATTCAAATAATGATAAAAAGTTAACATTTTCATGCAAAAAACAGATGCAGACGATTTTATTCTTGAACAGTTGTTCACAAAACAAAACCTGAATTTAATAAGAAGTCTCAGGAAAAAAATCTATAAGAACAGCAATTAAATAACACCTACAAAACAAATATTATTGCAGAGGATTTCAGCAAAAATATTTTCTTTAACATAATGAGGTTGATATTTTGAATATTTTTCAAAAAAACTAGTGTTTTTAGATAACTACACAGAAAATTTAAGCAGCTGTGATGTTTTTATTAAAAATCCATGAATGCAGTAGAAAATAAAGTAAAATTACGCCTCACAAGAGATTATGAATTATTCAGAATGTAATTTATTACATTTGTTTGTTGCATGCAATTCTCATCTATATATATAAAAATGAATGTGTGTCTGTGTATCTGTTCTCTAAAGACTCAAAAACCATACATCCAATCACCGTGAAAATTTGGGAAATTATTAGGTATATCCCTGGAAAGGTTTTTGTAAATTTTTTTAAAATCAGAGTTGGGGTTCGAGGTGCTTTCGAACAAATATCCCAAAAATATCAAAATAACATTTATATATTTACATGCTTAATATCATTCATTTCATGATGATATTTAATTCTCGCGATGTAATTCTTCATCAGATCGTCATGATATTTCTGCACGTGTATTAAAAAATAATTAAAATCTTTAATAGATTTAAAATATTTTAAATACATAAATTGGGTTTCCTTTAATGTTATTTTTGTGTTTTACAAAAAACAACATTAATGCGTTTGATGTTCAATTTTTCACCAGCAAATTCTAATAAATTCAAAAATGTAGTCAAAACATTTTTGCAATTATTAATACGAGAAAAATTATTAATACAATATTATTGATTTCCAAATGAAGAAAGTAATTGGAAATATGTTTCATTTAACCCCACAATTATGCCACCAAAGCGAAGTGCCATTGGTCGATCTACAAATCAAGCAAAAAGGAGAAGAGAAGAACGATTTTCAGAAACAAGTGAACAGAGACAAGCTAGGCAAGAAAGAGATCGAGTTCACACTGCTCTTGCTCGATAATTAGAAACAAGTAAGCAGAGACAAGCTAGGCAAGAAAGAGATCGAGTTCACATTGCTCTTGCTTGATCATTAAAAACGAGGGAACAGAAAGGCAGCAAAGGAATCGAATTCGCAGGACACAGACAAGACGAACAATACACACTGATTTGAAATTTATGTGGTTTCAATTACAATCCCCTTTACAATTACAGTATTCATCCAAGTGCAATTATTGGAAAAATGGATAAGAAATGTACGCATTGTAGTGCTCAAAAATTTAAAAATGAAACACCAGGTAATTGCTGTGCAGGTGGAAAAATAAAGTTACCAGACTTGCGTTCACCACCTGAACCATTATTAACTTTAGTATCAGGTAAAACAAGTCAATCAAAAAAATTTTGAAAAATATACTCAAGTACAATGCATGCTTCCAAATGACATCGTTTGGAGCAACGAATATCGTTAGCGCAAATTCTATGCCAACATTTAAAGTACAAGGGCAAATTTATCACCATGCTGGATCACTACTACCCTTGCCAAATGCTGATCACAAATATCTTCAGATATATTTTATGGGAAATACTGACGATCAAATCAACAGACGGTGTCATCTGAATCTGAGTACTAAACGAGAGATCGTCGCTGAATTACAAAATTTGTTTGAACAACATAATGATTTAATTAAGTTATTTAAGACCGTCATTGAACAAATGCCATCTGACGATTACAAAGTAATAATAAAGGCAGATAAAACACCTATTGGTCAACATCGAAGATAATTCAACGCACCAACGATCGATGAAGTGGCAATTGTCATAGATGGTGAAGAATTTAATTCTTGTGATATAATTCTTCATCGTAGAAATGGTGACGTCCAGCAAGTATCAGAAACTCATCGTTCATATGATGCATTATAATATCCTATTATATTTTGGCAAGTGAGGATGGATATCATTTTAATATTAATATGAGAAATCCGACAACCAATGTGGACATTAACAAAAAGGTCAGTGCTATGAATTATTATGCATATCGAACGAAGATTCGTGAAAATGCTGATAATCATATATTGAAATGTAGACAATTATTTCATCAATACATTGTTGACATGTATGCAAAAATAGAAAGGGAAAGACTCCTCTACATATGACTAAATTAAGTCAAATTGGGTTCTGAAGAGTACATCCATTTACGTGAAGCAGTTGTAAATGATGGCAATCTCAGTGAATTGGGAAAAATAGTCATTTTACCATCCACATTTACAGGCAGCCCAAGACACGTGCATGAGTATGCACAAGATGCAAGGACGTATGTTCGTGCATATGGTCATCCAGATTTTTTCATCACATTTACATGCAACCCAGCATGGGATGAAATAGAGGAGCGTTTATTAACTGGACAATCTCCATCGTTTCTTCATGATATTTCTGCACGAGTATTTAAACAAAAATTAAAATCTTTAATAGATTTTATTGTGAAACACCATGTATTTGGAGAAACGTGCTGTTGGATGTATTCCATTGAATGGCAAAAAAGAGGTTTACCACATGCGCATATTTTAATATGGATGATGGAAAAGATAACACCAAACAGAATTAATGAAATCATCTCAGCAGAAGTACTAGACATTGAAATTGATAAAGACTTGCACGATATTGTCTCAAAAAATATGATTCATGGTCCATGTGGCTCACTAAATAATAATTCACTGTGTATGTCAAACGGAAAGTGTACAAAGAAGTATCCTAGAGACTTACTTGTTGAAACTATTACAGGCAATGATTGATATCCACTCTATCCACGATGATCTACAGAAGATGGGGGAAAATCCATTACACTAAAAGTACTCAACAATACTATTTATGTTGATAATCTTTGGGTAGTACCATATTCTCCATTACAACTAAAAACGTATAACGCACACATAAATCTTGAGTACTATAATTCAATGAAAGCTATAAAATATATTTGCAAATATGTGAACAAAGGAAGCGATGTGGCAGTGTTTGGAGTGGAAAATACAACTGCATCTTACGAGGAAGTCACCCAATATCAACTGGGATGCTACATAAGTAGCAATGAGGCTGTATGGCGTATTTTATGATTTTCCATTCATGAGTGATATCCAACGGTTGTTCGTTTAGCATTACATCTTGAAAATGGACAGCGTGTGTATTTTACATCAGAAAATGTACGTGCAAGAGCAATGTCACCACCGCCAACAACATTAACTGAATTTTTCACATTATGTAGAAATGATACCTTTGCAAGGACATTACTGTGCTCTGAAGTACCAACTTATTTTACGTGGAATACATCAACAAGAAAATTTCAGCGTCGTAAACAAGGTAGAGCAGTACAAGGACACCTAAATTTATATTCCACAGATGCATTGGGTCGTCTGTACACTGTACATCCAAATAACGTAGAATGCTTTTACCTAAGATTATTATTAATCAATGTTCGTGGACCAACATCTTTCCAACAATTAAAAACAGTCAATGACCATGTAAGTGCTACATTTTGTGAGGCTTGCCAGAAATTAAATCACTTAGAAAACGATGCTCATTGAGATATTTCATTCGCTGATGCTTCTAATACAGCTCAACCACAGCAGATACGTACAGTATTTTCCATCATACTAACTACATGTTTTCCGGCTAATCCAAATGATCTTTGGGGGAAATATAAAAACTATATGAGTGAAGACATTTTACATCACATGCGTAGAATAAATACTAATCCCAACATTCAATTTACATCTAATATATACAGTGAAGCATTGATTTTAATTGAGGATGTATGTTTGACAACAGCCAACAAATCACTGACAGAATTGGGAATGATTGCTCCAAATAGATATAGTAATGACATTTTTGATCGTGACATACAACGAGAAACGCCCTTCGATGTTAATGAATTACAAACATTTGTTCGAATTATCTGCCGAAATTGGTATTAGAACAACGAACAGCATATGCCACAATTATAAATGCAATATCAAACAAGAGTTGTGGTTTATATTTCTTAGATGCACCTAGAGGCAATGGCAAAACTTTTCTTATTTCAATTATCCTGGCAACTATAAGATCACAAAATAATATTGCACTTGCTATTGCATCATCTGGTATTGCAGCAAAAATCTTTTGGACAGTAGGGTGAACAGTACATTCAGCATTGAAATTGCCATTAAATATGCGGGTAATTGAAACTCCAACATGTAATATTAGCAAATATTCTGGGATGGGAAAAGTACTAAGATGGTGTCAGCTTATAATATGGGATGAATGCACCATGGCACAGAAGAAATCATTAGATGCACTCAATGGCACATTAAAAGATTTGAGAGGAAATGAGCAGCTCTTTGGTGGTGCCCTCATTTTGCTAGCTGGTGATTTTCGACAAACTACCAGTTATACCACGTTCAACACCTGCAGATGAATTGAATGCATGTCTCAAATTATCGGTGTTATGGTGGTATGTGGAGAAAATATCTTAAAAGACCAATTTGCGTGTTCAATTACAACACGATGAATCTTCTGAACGATTAGCAAAACAATGGTTAGATATTGGGAATGGTAAAATGGAAATAGACGAATCCACACACTGTATTACAATATCAGAAAACTTTTATCACATAGTAAAATCCACTGATGAGATGATTGCAAAAGTTTTTCCAAATTTATTTCAGAATTATAAAAATAATCAATGGGTTAGTGAGCGTGCTATATTGGCAGCCAAAAACATTGATGTGAATTTAATAAACTGCCCAATTCAAAATGAAATACCTGATGAAGAAACAACATATAAATTCATAGATACTGCTGTCAATCAAGATGAACCAGTTAATTATCCAATAGAATTTTTAAATTCATTGGATCTAACAGGAATGCCACCGCATATTTTATCTTTGAAAATTGGTTCACCAATCATCCTTCTGCGAAATATAAATCCACCGCGACTATGCAATGGGACTAGGCTATCGGTAAAATAATTAATGAATAACATAATTGAGGCAACCATTTTAAATGGAAAACACCAAGGGGAACGTGTACTACTACCACGCATTCCCATGATACCAACGGATACTCCATTTGAATTCAAACATCTACAGTTTCCTGTACGACTAGCCTTTGCAATGACCATTAACAAAGCACAGGGACAATCATTACGAGTATGCGGATTAAATTTGATAAATTCATGCTTCTCACATGGACAGCTGTACGTTGGGTGTTCACGAGTTGGAAAACCATCAAATTTATTTGTTCTTGCACCAGATAGGAAAACAAAACATGTTGTATATTTACAAGCACTACTAAGATAAAGTTCACCATCAATCATCAAATATCATTCATTTCATTCATTTCATATGATGATATGTAATAATTACAAAATTATTGTTCAATTGAAATTTATTTGCAGTTTTGTTTAATATCACAAGTGAAGAAGCATGTTTATTCTACCTTCAACTATGCATATTTATGTTTTGTACATATGATATATTTAAATGACATATATGTAGGGATAAATTTATTGTTAATTTTCATTTTGATGTATTGTATACATTTGATCATTAATAAATTATGTTTGAGGTATCAAAACTGTCTTTTTGTTCAAACACAGCAACGTGTGAGCGGGTACAGCTAGTTAATTAAATAAAAATATTTTTAGTCTATTATAATATTTATAGAACTTTAAAAGATCTGTTTATTCATAACATTTTGTGGCTGAATATACACAAAAGCACACACACAATGCATTGTTTTTGATTCAAATAATTCATTTAGTAAAACACAATGTGAATTCATTTAGTACATTTATGTATAAATAAATGACTTTTCATAAAAAAATAAACTTGTCTCATAACCACCAGTTTCATATAAATTATGTCTGTTATAAAATTTATTATCTGAAAATATAATTAAGCATACATTGATTATAGAAGAAAATAAATAACTATATTTCATATTTCAGTAACTTTTTAGAATTTTAGATTTTAAATAAAAAATTATACATTAATAATTCATTATACATTAATAATTATACATTAATAACAACTGAAAAAGGGTTCACTATTTTTTTGTTTCTGTTTTAACGCTTCAATATTAACACATCATTTTGAGCGCGTCGTTTCACTTAGGAGCATTGTCTTTATTTCTCATTTGGTTAGCATTCTTACATGTAAGTTTTTGCTTAGTTTTTCCTTAAAAAATTTATTTTTTATATTCATCTCCTTGAAGGAAACCTTTCTTTTCATATTTTAATATTATTTTACTGTCTGGTGCAAAATACACGTGTGTTAGTTTAGGCCTAAATTTTCAACATGGCTTTGTTTTTTTTTATTATGTTGAAATTTCTGCTGATCCGTAAAGCATACTTAACCCTAATTTTGCTGGTCCTAGTTCAGCAACAGCTTTAGAAATCGTAAAAGGTCTCCATTTTAGTCCATAGACTCTTTTGGTGTCTTCCATTTTAAAGTTCTAACACTCTTTCCTGTTATACATACTTTTATTCAACACACCGCGTCACTAGTGCCCACATATTCCTGTAGAAAAAATAATTGTTTCAATGTATTGCAACTTCCTTAAAATTTGTACCAGGAATTCGGGACCACCGTGTATATATATATACAGGAAGAGAAGGAACTACTAGTAAGAATTGAAAAAGAAGCTCTTATACAAGATAATGCACTGAGTGTTGCGCCAAAAGGGATAATAAAGGGGAAAAGGAAATAAAATGGAGTTGTTATATATATAATAATATCAATATTGTGCTAGACCTTAATTCCAAATATATCAGACAAAGGAAGATATTGAATAATTTATTTAAAAAATACTACTACTACACTATTATTAGTTTTGTTGATAAAGTATAAACACTTATTTTTCCGGATAAAAATGTTTTTTTAGAAACAGCAATTAGAAAATAAGAAGAAAAGTCGATGTGCATGCAAGATTTCAAGATTCATCTCCTATCTGCAATACTGATCACAATCCAAAATTAGAATAAAAATGCTGAATGGTTTTGTGTGTGTGTGTGTTTTCCTTTTCGGTCAAAACAAGGTCCTAAAATGTGTTTCCTTAAATAAAAAAAAATATTTTCTTTTGCCCGTTAAAGATTAAGATTTTATTTCCAAATTACGAGTATATCGGAACAAGAAAATTCCACTTATACGTACATACTACGAGATGATTTATAAGTAATGTCTTCAATTATGTAAAATAAATTTCCGACAAGGTAAAATAATAACAGAGGAAGTAATGAATGAAGGGGAATTGGAATTCATAATGAAGGAAATTTATTACTCTTACATATTATAAGCTCTCATTTCTCAACGTAGTCACAACTAATTGCCACATATATGTTCAAAAGTTCTATCCATTTCTTCATTCCGTCCATAAAGAAAGAATCTGGTTGGCTGCGTATCCAGAACGGCATCCATTGAAAAATTTTGATCTTTCAACGTCTCCTTCAATTTATGGAACGATCAAAACTCCGGCGGTTCCAAGTCTGGGCTGTAAGAAGGTTGTGAAACTACTGTGAACTTCAGTTTTCCCATGATGTCTTGTGTTTGTTCACTGCAATGCGGTCTTGCATTGCCATGACGCAAAAGAAAAACGTTTCCTTCCCGTCTGGTTCTGCGGATGCATTTATTGAGTGAACATAATGTTGTACAGTACCTGTCGAAATTCACCGTCAATCCTTTAGTCAGAAAATCCGTGTAGAGCACACCACTTGCATCCCAAAGGATGATGAACATGATTTGTGTTGCTGACATTAAAGTTTTGAATTTCTTGATGCTCGTAGAACCAGGATTGTGATATTTCATGGATTGCCTCTTGTTTTCTGGGTCATAATGATGAATCCAGGATGCCAAAATTCATGCATCTACTCACAAATGGATACGCAGCCAACCAGAATCTTGTTCCATGGACAGAATGAAGAAATGGATAGAACGATTGAACAAATGTGTAGTTGTTAGTGGTGACTATGTTGAGAAATGAGTTTGCATTATGTAAGAGTAATAAATTTCCTTCATTCTGGTACCTCTGTTATTATCTTACCTTGTTGGAAAATTATTTCATACAATCAGAGACCTTACTTATCAATCAACCCTCGTACATTATCATGCGAAGACTTGTATTTGTATTTCACTCATATACGGACCTTTTGGCATCCGCGAATTTCTCACAATTGAAAGGAACTTCCAAAGACCTGCAGATACCAAGGGGTCCGCATGTGAATGAAATTCAATCGTAATACCCTCATGTCCATAAATTAAGGATAATGAAGTTCAGGCAAAGAAAGAGACAGAAGCAAAACAAATTTGACTTATTTATAAAGTCTATTTATTAAACAAAAGGTAAAGAGCAAAAAAGATGCTATATGTTTGACATAATTAATAAAAATTGCGATTTTTACTCCCTGGAGCATATTTCAAAAAAGAACCTATTTACAAAAAACAGTATAACATGGTTAGTATGATGGTTAATACGAAGCATGTCTCCCGGACGATGCAATACAGGCCTAACAACGCCTACGCATGCTGAGTAAAAAATTATCAATCTAATCTTGGGGAATATTACACCACTCATCAAGCAAATGCCCTCCGAAGTTCCGGTAGACAGGTGGGAGGGGGTTGACGGGCTGTAATTCATCAGCCAAGCATATCTCACACATGCTCTACTGGATTCAAGTCCGGTGAGTATGCTGGCCAATCCATACGGGTGATATCCTCCGATTGAAGGCATTCGTCTACAATGTTTGCATGGAGAGGACGGGCGTTGTCATCCATAAACAGAAATTCATCACCCGTGGCGCCCCGAAACAAACGTACATGTTGTTCCAGAATGACATCCCAATAGATGTCATCGTTACACTCTGAACATGCAGGTCAGTTCTGGAACCAAGAATAATTCCTCCCCAAACGAGCCCCATCATTGAACGACACCGTAACTGTGTCGTTTAATGGTGTTCTCTTAGTGGTAACGGGTACCTGGCGCTCTCCGTATGAAAGTCCGGCGAGAATCAGACTGCAAACTAAACCTGGACTCGTCGTAAAACATCACACAATACCACTGTTTCGGTGTCCACCATGCATGCTCTCTACTCCAGGTTAATCGCAGGCGACAGTGAGTTACGGTAAGGGGACACATCTGACAGGCCTACGAGCATATAGACCAATGTGCCCTAAGCGTCTGTACACGGTCTGCCTTGAAACTGTCGTACCGGTAGCTGAAGAGAGCTGACGAGATAGGTCTGATGCTGTGCTCCGTCTGTTTCTTTTGGCAGTAACTGCCAAATACCGGTCCTCATTCGGCGTTGTAACTCGGAGGTTACCTGTGCTGTAACATCTACTCACATTACCATCATCTTGGAATCGTTGCCAAAGCCTGGAGATGACACTCTGGGTGATTCCAAGTTCCTCGGATACTTCCAGCTGGGAACGTTCACGTTCCAGTCGTCCGATAATTCAACCACGTAAAAAATCATCCAAATGCTTCCTTTGTGCCATAACTATGCGGTTATTGTACTGAAAGGCTTTTAAAGCGCTTGTGAACAATTTTACTTCTTTGCCACCATTCCTTATATACCCCTCTCTTAAACTCTCGTCATTCTGACGTACTATCCGCGCCATCTGGTTGTTTCCTGTAATTTGCATATTCTTCTTCAAGATGTGTGTGATAATTCTGCAGGTGAAATTTTTATTTTAGAGTTCAATTTCTGTGTGATTCTGAATTAAACTTTATTTATGGACATGAGTGTAGTTTGCTTGACTTCATAATAATCTAACTGGAAAACTAACAACACATACTTTAACTCTGGTTCATTGACAAAAAAGCTGGTTATCGTGTTATCAAGTGTTATATAAAAGAAATAAAACCCCAACCTGCGGATATAATGTATTGTTATTAAATCAATCATTGATATCAAACTTATGGCACGATGATCTTGGCACCTGCGTCATAAGGATATGTATAGAAAGCACATGTAATTACCTTTTTGTGTTAATAAGCTTATATTTTAGTTATTTACATTAAAATATGCCTTGTTTGTATTATATGCTGAAGTTAATTTTTAAAATTAAAAAAAAAATTAAATCATGAGGTTTTGAAAAAATTAAACTTAACTAATCAAAAAACTAAATGCTTTTTTTCTGATGTAATAATCATGATTTAGAGAATCTGACAAAAGAATGATTTCGGAGAAATACGTGTAACATGTGTTAATTCCACTTCAAGCGAAATATCTATTTTTAGCGCTTTATTACTTAATTATTCCACCACCTGTAGGAAGTTTTAATATCATTGCATTGCTTCAATGCGCGAGTTAAACATTTACTTTGATTATATTACAGATAATACAATCATAGATAATAAGAGAGAGATATAATTATAGAGAGATTTATTAGACACAGAGAGACGAAAACTTATAAAGGCTGCAATTTCAAAAAGCTGAGCTAGATCCACCGAAACAGGTATTAGAATAAGTCAACATCTTTTTAGGTGAGTACATTTACATATAAATGTCTGACTAATTTCGACAACATCTTTAAAAAATATTGCTGGAAATTTATTTTTAAATTCTTTTTTTTGTTTAATTATAACTGAAAATCATAAAAATAGCAAAAAAAATTCTTCCGAAGCATTTTTTTTTCAAATGGAAAATTTAGGTTTAATATAGGCATTATTTGCGTATAGCCGTTAAACACTATAAAATAAATTTTAATTCACAAAAGATAAGAAAATCTTCCAAAATTGTACTCAAAAAACAATTACATTGAATCAATTTCGTTGAACAATTTAAATTTATCACAAAGTTAGGGGTCAAAAAGTGCACAAAATATATGCAATTTTTAAAAAAACACACTTCGCATTTATCTCAGTGAAAAACAATCATTAAAAAAGGTAAACGTACTGTGCTTTCCTTAATCCGTAGTAATAATAAGCAATGATTCAAAATTTCAGTCAATTATCTCATTACATTTTTGGCGATATTTTGTTTACCGTGTTGTAAAATATAGAAAAATGTTTTTCGAAGAAAAATGCATTTAAAGATTTGAAATCAAAAATTAAAAAAAAAAAAAAAACATACAACTAAAAAAACGAAAACCTCGCTTACCATAAAATAAACTTTATCTAAACGTTTACCAATGTTTTATATTTTTTTGAATTCTTGTCTTTTTATTTTTGTATCAATTTTATTGAGTTAAAAAGTTGAGTTCTTAACGTCTAAATACATAATTTATTGAAATACAGATTAGAGACTGTGGGGATGCTTTAGTTGAGAAAGGTTGCTAATTAAGATAGTTAAGTCACATCCACACATTAAGAAACATCACCATTAAACCATCTTTTTATTTTCTACACTAAAAAAAACGGTAGACAAAAAATTCGTGGAACAATGGTTTTTTAATTTACACAGCTCGCACGCTTGATGAAAGCAGGATCGCCACAGTACTCCCCCCTCTAGTAGTGCAGCAAGTACTGGAGTTAGAGGTAACGAGAGTTATAGAGCGAACCCGTCGGCCAGATCTGGTCAAATAAGGTAGTGGAGTAGAATTTGTAGGTGACACAGGACTGGATGGAGAAGAACCAGGTACTGGCTTTGTTGAAGTCGGAACTGCTACTGGTGGCGCTGATATTGTTGGTGCAGATGAATGGTGAGGTCTTGGAATTGCGACAAAATGTTATAGAATTCTGAATCACCAAGCAAAATGGATATACCAGAAGTTAATGAATCTGTGTTTGTATATTTTCCTTGAGTGGTTAATTTATTTATGCCATCAATCAAACAACCACTTTTAACATCAACCAAAAGGTTATAGTGTTTTAAAAAATCAAGACCTATAATTGGTTGGTTCACAATTGCAATTATGAACGACCAAGTAAAATTTCGCCGTAAATTTAAGTCTAGCGTTAGGCGTTTTTTACCAAAAGTAACTATTTTTGTACCATTGTACCAAAAGTAGCTATTTTTGTACCTAAGAGAAGTAATGGACTAAATTCATGTGACGTCATAATCACATGATAATTTTAAACCACGTGTTTTTAGCCAATGAAGTTCAAAAGCATCTGACGTCAGAGTCACGATAAATGCAATTATCTATTTTCAGCAAATCAGTTCATGCACTTCGTTGTTGCCAAATTACGCTTTTTACAGAAACTTTTTTTAAAAAAATTTTTTAAAAATAAATATTTTATTTAAAAGTACATGTATAAAACAAGACTTTTTTTCGTTAATTTTAAAATCTTTTTGGAGAAATTTCTTCTTATAACTCTTGAGCATCTTTACCCAATTATGCAATTTGAAATTTTACCTGTTTTACAAATAGAATAAAAAGTACGAGCTAGTTTATTGTCCGTTTTGAATTCAATGTAGAACACGTGTTTATATTATCATGTGACCGTCATGAATTTAGTCCATTCATTTGAGGAATCAGCTTTAGGTTCAGCTAATGTTTTGGTAAAACTGATACGTCCGCGCCTGTATCCACTAAAAATTTCAATTTACTAACTTTATCGGTCAACATAATTCTATTAATTTAGAGATCGCGACCAAGGCTCGTGGACGATCGCTGATTTAGTTTTCCGGATTCTTGAAAGAGCAAGGCAAATTACATTTTTTTTGCTTTCGTGCCAAAATTCGTATGATTTGCAGGTTCTTTATATTTTTGAAAGCGGTTACGAGAGAAACTACGTCTGTTTTTAAAGGGTCGATCTCTATTTCTGCTTTGAGAGCGTGATTGGCGCATTGTTGTAGTAAGCTCGCCAACTAAAGTCGTCAATTGGGCGACTTGTTTTTCAAGTTGAGCTACTCGATTATCCGAAGTTTGAGGTGTAACGGAATTAATGTTTGAATGGTTAGCCAAATCATTTATTTTATCTGCAACTGATGCTAAACCAGCTAAATCTTCTTTCAAAGCAGTTAGGATGGTTTGTGTGTTGTTTGGTAGTCTTCCGAGCTAAAGAGATTTTAAGAGCGGCTCACCAACAGTATCGCCAGCCAACGCTTTAATACGTGCTAATAACTGAGATGGTCGCCAAGTTCGAGACCTTGTAGCAGTGTACATATTTTTGAAGCTTCACTTTCAGAATGTAACTCAATTAAACGGTTTTTTAATGTTGAATATTTATCAGCATCAGGAGGTTTTAATATTATATCGCATACGCAATTCAAAATATCAGAATCAATTGCAGAAATAACATGATTAAATTTTGTATCATCAGCTGTAATTCCAGCCAAGGCGAATTGCGCCTCAAGTTGAACAAACCATAATGCAGGATTAGCTTTCCAAAAAGGTGGTAGTTTGACGCCAGCACGGGAAACTGTTGTGTCATTAATGGTGGAATTCAGATTCTCTCCTTGCATGTTTTAACCAAGAAATTAATATCACGGTATATATATATATATATAATTGTACAAATTACTTTGAAATATGAAAATACAAATAAATTACTGGTACTCAAAGTAAAGAATATAAAAATACAATTCCAAGTTATATAAAATAAGCTCCGATAGAAATTATCTAGGCTATTAACTTCTTACTTCAAAACTATTAACTGAGTTTCAAAATATTAAAAATTCCTCAAATAATACTACAGATAAAAATAAATTCACTGATCAATGAAATGAAATGTTATTCTTATTCAAAAGTCAATCTTGTTTAAGAAAACTTGGAAATTGAATCAATATTCAACAATACGCTTACCGCCATTTTTGACGAAATGTCGGATGACTCCGTTTAATGATTATTCAAAACTGGAAATGTTATCCGTTCGCTTTGCGGGTCACCAATTGTGGGTATGTTTTAGTTGAGAAAGGTTGCTAATTAAGATAGTTAAGTCACATCCACACATTAAGAACCATCACCATTAAACCATCTTTTTATTTTCTACACTAAAAAAAAACGATAGACAAAAAATTCGTGGAACAATGATTTTTTTAATTTACACAGCTCGCACGCTTGATGAAAGCAGGATCGCCACAAAACCTTAAACGCATTCTAGAAAAATCATATTGGAGTTAAAATGTTTTTTAAAATTTCAAAGAAAACCAGATATACGTTTCTGTTTAGTATCTTAGAGCTTAAGATATGCAAAATACAAAATATATTTGTGAATAATTTTATCAGTAAATATTCACAAAAGCTTCTTAAAGAAACTATTACACAAATATTACATTAAATTATAATAAAAAATATATAAAGAAAGACTTTGAAACCCATCATATAAATACACTTTACCGGGTTTTTTTCCCATCATAAGTACATTTTGTTTTCCATGCAGCTTTTTTTTTCACAAAACAATTTTGTAAATTTTAAAAAAAGGAGCTGTCTTACAAAAGTTTAAATTCGTTGCTGATCCAATTTTACAAATTCACGTATAAGATTTCTGGAAGGGAAAAGTTTACATTTGTAATTACTAGTAACCCGTATACCCCAAATTAAAAAAGTATTAATGCTAGTAATGTACCAAAGCGAATTATTTCAAGTCCATTAATTGTATCTTTAAGTAAAATGACCCATAAAATATTATTGACAAATGGTTTCTGAATAAATTTCAAGATTTTCATGTCCAGGTTTCACCGGTTAAAGTGGAGTTTTGGGAATGTCAATTTTTTTTGGTGAACAAATTCGGTCGCCAAGCTAATTTATTTAACGATAAGTGTACGGAAGCCAGAACGAATTCGTTATCTCACCAGATCAGATAAAATTCGCCAAATCCAAAGGGCCTACATTTGAGCCGGTTTCACTTTTTTGCACCAGCCGACTCAGTATTATATAGTTTCGGATTAGATGCTCACCGTTCTCATTAATGACAGCAACAATATTCATTAAATCGGCAACTCTTAAACTTCCATTATCTTGCTTTAGGCATAGTAAATTAATATTTTGTCTTTAAAAAGACAGTTTTATGTCCAATATACAAAAATAAAAAGTTAAATGGGAAGCTAAAACTCGAGACGCAAAATCATAAGCAAATCGAAAAATGGCAAAAAACGTGTGAAGTTATTGACAAATTTTACTAAAAACTAATAAATTAATTTTAAAAAATATATCACCAACTCCAATTATCACCATCATAATCATCCTTCCTAAATTAATATTTTTAAAATAAATTCAATAAAATTCTAAACGAGAAATAAAAATCTATTGAAATGTAAAGTCTTCTGGTTTCGAAATCTAACTTTCGGCTACGTTTTTGTTATTCTCACTTCATACAAAAACTAATATAACTTTATAAGTAATTGAACAAACAAAAGTAAGATATTTTTGAAAAGTAGAAAATTTAAATGTTTAAAAATTTTTAAATAAAGAAAATTTCCCCATTTTTATTCAAATTTACGTTTTTACACTACTTTAAGGGTGGGCAACATGCGACCCGTAAGAGTTTTCCTGTGGCCTGCCTGGACAGAAAATCCACTTTTAATCCAGATTTCTTTCCCGAGCGTGATCAAAAATTCGTCTTGGATTTTTCACTATCAAGAAAGTAGAATTCATTTACTCCTTTATAAGGAAAACAAAATACTTGAAAGTGTTTCTTCTAAGATTAGAGTTTGGAGGATGATATCACGATATCTTAGGATTTTAAGAAAATTGGACCTATATAAATTCAATTTGCTCTGTTATCCCATTCCTGCTGATATTGATACACCTATTGACTTGCAATCAAATCACAGAATGAATTAAATGTTTTATGTTCTGACATTAATTGACTTTTACAAATCTTTGTCAGCTCAAAAGTTTCCATGAATGAAAAATTTGGGGGGGGGGGAGATTTGTTCTTTATATTTTAGTCGACATTTACACTCATGTCCATAAATTAAGGATAATGAAGTTCAAACAAAGAAAGAGACAGAAGCAAAACAAATTTGACTTATTTGTAAAGTCTATTTATTAAACAAAAGGTAAAGAGCAAAAAGATGCTATATGTTTGACATAATTAATAAAAATTGCGATTTTTACTCCCTGGAGCAATTTAAAAAAAGAACCTATTTACAAAAAACAGTATAACATGGGTAGTATGATGATTAATACAGAGTATGTCTCCCGGACAATGCAATACAGGCCTAACAATGTCTACGCATGCTGAGTATCAAATTATCAATCTGATCTTGGGGAATATTACACCACTCATCAAGCAATGCCCTCCGAAGTTCCGGTAGACAGGTGGGAGGGGGTTGACGGGCTGCAATTCGTCGGCCAAGCGTATCCCACACATGCTCTATTGGATTCAAGTCCGGTGAGTATGCTGGTTAATCCATACGGGTGATATCCTCCGATTGCAGGCATTCGTCTACAATGTTTGCACGGTGAGGACGGGCGTTGTCATCCATAAACAGAAATTCAGCACCCATGGCACCCCGAAACAAACGTACATGTTGTTCCAGAATGACATCCCGATAGATGTCATCGTTACACTCTGAAAATGCAGGTCAGTTCTGGAACCAAGAATAATTCCTCCCCAAACGAGCCATCCTGCACCACCGTAACGGTGTCGTCCAATGGTGTTCTCTTGGTGGTAACGGGTACCTGGTGCTCTCCATATGAAAGTCCGGCGAGAATCAGACTGCAAACTAAACCTGGACTCGTCGGAAAACATCACACAAGACCACTGTTGCGGTGTTCACAATGCATGCTCTCTACTCCAGGTTAATCGCAGGCGACAGTGAGTTGCGGTAAGGGGAACACATCTGACAGGCCTACGAGTATATAGACCAATGTGCCCTAAGCGTCTGTACACGGTCTGCCTTGAAACTGTCGTACCGGTAGCTGAAGAGAGCTGACGAGATAGGTCTGATGCTGTGCTCCGTCTGTTTCTTTTGGCAGTAACTGCCAAATACCGGTCCTCATTTGGCGTTGTAACTCGGGGGCGACCTGTGCTGTAACATCTACTCACATTACCATCATCTTGGATCGTTTCCAAAGCCTGGAGATGACACTCTGGGTGATTCCAAGTTCCTCGGTTACTTCCAGCTGGGTACGTCCATATTCCAGTCGTCCGATAATTCTACCACGTAAAAAATCATCCAAATGCTTCATTTGTGCCATAACTATGCGGTTATTGCACTGAAAGGCTTTTAAAGCGCTTGTGAACAATTTTACTTCTTTGCCACCATTCCTTATATACCCCTCTCTTACACTCTCGTCATTGTGACGTACTATCAGCGCCATCTGGTGGTTTCCTGTAATTTGCATATTCTTCTTCAAGATGTGTGTGATAATTCTGCAGGTGAAATTTTTATTTTAGAGTTCAATTTCTGTGTGATTCTGAATTATCCTTAATTTATGGACATGAGTGTAGTTTAGATAGTTTGGACGTAAGAAAAGAGACGTAGAAGAAATTGCACAAAAATAGAATACATGATGATATAATAATTACTTTCTAAAGAAAAGTTTAAGAAACCATTTTTTGCTTAATTTCTTATCTTGAAATATTTTTATTGGAACACCGTTTTATAATTTCGAATATCTAAGGGGTGCAATACATGAAATTTAAAACATTGCATAAAAACTAAAATGAATAACTTTGCAAATAAAAAAATATTTTTCTGTATTTCCAAATATCCTTTATGGTTCTCGATCTGTATGGGGCAGTGGTAGCCTAGTGGTCAAGGTATCGGATCGTGGCTGGCGTGTCATGAGTTTGAGCCCAGCACCACTAAAGACCCGTCGTGTAGGGGCGTGATGCGTGTTAAATCTGTCGAGAGCTCAAACGTCTTCCCGTTGGTGTGGTAGTTAGGAGAGGGGGTGCCATCTTAGGTGTCGTCCTCGTCACTTAACCATGGTTCAAAATTACGAGTTCCACCGACAAAAACCCTCGTGTAACTGAACATTCAGACGTTAATACTCACTCACTCTCGATCTGTATTGAATCTCTTCAGTGTAAACTGTAAGCTTTATAATATGAAAATTTATTTTCCATACAACAGTTTTAATTATTCTTCACAGATTTAAATCTAGTTTTAAATATAGACCCCAAATTAAAGGACCATTTTGAGAGAGAGAGTTGAATTCTCCAATTATCATGAGCTTCCTTATTCACATAAGGTAGCGTTTCTCAAATTGTGGAGAGCATCCCCCTAGGGGTCGTGATAACTCTATGAGGGGGCGCGAACATACTGAAAAGTCGAAAACAAAAGAATTTGAAAATTATTAGTTTACTGAAAGTAAACAAACCAAAATATTCTGACATAATAAAAATAAAATACTCATTTACACTGATATAATACACTTATAAATGTATCAGCACTGCATGATGTATTTAATAATTAATTTACAAAACTAAGAGTTAAGAACAATTTTAAAAATTACCCGTGACCCCATGAGCATGTCACATATAAAATTATGCACACAAATTAAAACTTATCTTAATAATTTGTACTGTTTATTATTAATTCCTTAACTGCTGATTAAATGTTACGCAATTCGTTCCCTAATGCCACCATTTTACGCGTAGACTTGTGTATGTGATGTATTGAGGGGGGGGGGAGAAAAAGAAAAAAAATCAAATCCTCTGAAATAAGTAAATCCTTTGCAAACACTGTCAAGCATTGCCTTTTTTTTTTTTTTTTTTTGCATTCCAAAGCCTTTGGAATGATTTTATGTAAAGCAGTGCACAGAAAAGATATTACTTTGGAAAGTCGTATATATACGTCCAGAGCAATTAATGCTTTGGCTGAGCAAGACGTTTTTATACGCCGGTGGCCTTTAAGAAGTTAAAGTCGTATTGTAGCTTTAGTGTCAAAGTATAGTATTATTGAATTCAATACGTTATGTTATTGCATGGAGTGGAGTGCGATGAAAATTATGATTAAATAATGGGTCGCCAATATTTAAGTTTGAGAAGCACTGGCATGAGGTAAAGAAGTCAAGTTTTTGATTCCGTATTAATATGTCATAATGGATAAGAGCTACTATATCTTAAATGAAAAGGGACCTTAAAGTTATCACGTAAGGAAATTTATGGTACCTCTGAAAACATCACTATTACTTAACAGTGTTCGAAATTCAGTAATTCGTTACTAATAATTTTATGGTACAAATTTAGATGCAACCAAAACTTTGACGATCCTTCCTCGTCTAGGGTAAAAACTAATGGGATGTAAACTCAACCCAAAGTTTAAACCTAACTAGAATATACATGAGAAGCTGTTGATAGATTTAATATTCAAAAATGTTTTATGTTATAACAAAACATTACCACGCATTTTTTCTGTTAGCTCTTCTTATCGAAATGGATTCTTCTTCAAGCTGTCCGTCTTATGACTATCCATGGCAAGCAACATTCTCAAAGATCTCACTGCACTTTAGATGTAAGAATTTCTTTTTTTATATTATTTAGTTACATAATAAATAATAACCAAGACTGCAAACAAAATTGGAAATATATTTATATTTAAAAAAGTGATAAAACTAATACTAAAACATGCCAAAGCTAAATAATAGATTTATTTTTCTTTAATAGCATGCTTAACAATGTCTAATGATTAAGACGAATTTAATCAACATTTAAGTTTTTTAAGTTGTGAAAATATGTAAATGAAGATTAAAAATATCAAGTTATTTCGAAGGATTTTAGAGAAAGTATATATATGTTCGTATGTTAGTTTAGATTTTAAAACAGTGTTATAACGGTCAAAGTAGTCTAGAATATGGTAATATCTGATTTGTAAACTGAAAGATAATTTCTAGTCGGAATCATTTAATACATAAAGCAGTAAATAAGTTTTTTTTTGCGTCGGGAATATATTTTTGTCCGGTTCACCACTTCAATTACTAGCAATTTATTAGAGTTCATTTTGGACAAGTTTGAATTGCTTGCCTACGGTTCAGCAAACATTACTTTCCAAACAAAAAAAGAAATTCCTCACTGAGACTTTTGGTTGCATTTCTCTTAATATTTCTATTCTCGAATCGTGGAAAGCGTATTTAGCATAGATATGAACTTTTTCTGTTTTTTCAGAAGAAATAATGAGAATCATTAAGTAATATGACTTCGAAACTATTTATTTAGCTGTCTGCATTTATACGGATAAAAAAACATTTAGATTAATTATTCTATGTTTAAACAGCAATAGGTACTTAATCTTTTTTTGTAATTATTCTGTGGTTCCTTAAGATTTAATGCACGATGAATATTTTTAAAAAAATTATTACATTAAAATAAATTGCAAAATTTTTTGCCTTTAAAGAATTTTAAATGAATATATCATTTCGAAATAGTTTTATGTAAATTTGGCTACACATACTTAAAAATAGAACTCAAGGAAGCCATGAGCAACAAAAAAAAAAGATTAATAACACTCTACTAACTCAAAGAATTCATACAGAAGTGCATAAAGCAATTGTGGAATCCCAATCTCATGTTATTTTTTTTTTCTTTTTATGAAGTATAATTTAAGTAGGAAATATACTTAGTTTCAGTGAAAATCACACTTGTTTTATTATTCGAGCAAATTAATTCAAAATTAATTTTCTTTTACGTACACACAGTGAACGTTTTTATTCTTAAATTCTAAGAGATTCACTTACGAAATTTATTTCTCTGCTGATATAGATGAAATCCTTGCACTTAAAAATTCATCTGGGATAGTTCAGCAATATGCCCCTAAGAAACTAACAGATGAAGCCAAATTGATGATGTAAATATGCTTTTCTATAATTTATACAGTTTTCAAACCAATTTCATCAGACGAAAATTATATATATATATATATATATAATTCCTTCAGAAAATATTCCTCATGTTATTTGAATTTTGTTGAGGGAGATATAAACCAATACTATATTGCCAACTAAAACAAAAATAAGTTCCAAGCAAATGTTTCATTGAAAATTTAAAAATCTCTCATTTTCTTAATTTTATTTATAAATAGGTCGGTATTTTAAGGTATCCGAACACGTTGAAAATGACCAAATTCAGTCAAGACAGATATTTTTGTTTTTTATTTTATTAAATAGAGCCGGGGGGGGCATTAAATCGATCGCGATCGACCGGTGGACCACAAAGACATTTTGGGGTGACCGCCTTCACATAAGATCTTAGACGTACATGCTAAAAGAAACACAGGGGGTTATCAAAATACTGGAAACACCCGTGAATAAAAGTGACATTTTTTAATGCACTTCGTAAGCATTAAAATATAATAATAGCTATCTGTTTTTTTAAATAGAAATGCATACATTCTGGTAGTATTCGGTAGCTCTATTGAAGTTATGTAAGTCTTGTATTTTTTTTCAAAATCGCAAAATGTTGGATCTCACGGATTTTCAAAGAGGTCAAATTGTGGGAGCATGTCTAGCTAGAGCAAGTGTGACCGAAACATACCAATTTTTAGAGGATTCTAGAGGTACAGTGTCTAAAGCAGTGATTCCCAAAGTGGTCTATATGGACCCCTAGGGGTCTATGACGACCTGCAAGGGGTCCACGGCAGTGAAAAAATAATTCGGGGATCCATGAGGTGTAAATGGGGGTCTACGAGAGCCTAAACCAGATTGTGACATTAATTTTAATAGAAAATCTAATGAAGTGTAAACCATGTTTACCTATTTAACAGCTTTATTTATTAAATTTACTGGGGTTAATTTGCAATTACAAGGCGACAGCATACATTTTAGTAAAAAAAAAGGTCTATCATTTCAGTGTTTCTTACCACAGTCAAGCTACAGGAGTATAAAACTAGACGTAGTGAATTTTAACAGTTTCTCAATATGTCACAATCTGCCAGAAAGATGACTTTTTAACCTATGTTCAATGCCTCAATGTTTTAAATGCCTTTTACTCAGGTTTTGAAACTAGGTTTGAGAATGCTTTGACCATGGTAATATCACAGTAAGTAACGAATTCATGTTATCGCATTAAGAAAAAAGCAAAAGAAAAAAAAAAAACGTCTGATTACAGAAGGAACTTATTTTAATAACCCTAACGAAGTTCTTAAAGTAAAGTTTAGAAACGAATGTCAGCAATTTTGGCTTTAAAAAGATATACCTGTCATTTTTTTCGAATTATGAAACATCTTAAGAAAGTTTTTAATTGCTTTTCCTAGAGAGGAGGAGTTTCAGAATGGGGTTGCCAATCTCCTAAATAAAAACAGAAAGAAAAAAAAAGATTGGATCCTACTAACCGAGAAGATTAAGGGTTAAACCTGAAAAGATTGTGCCAAACGTTAAAAATGTGTCATTGTGAACCACCAGATACATCCCACCCATTAAAAAACATTTGTTTGTTGCTCAGTTATTTTATGTAACAATTATTTTTATATTAAATTAAAATTTAATTAACTAATTCACATGTGTTTCTTAAGTTTTAAACACACTTATTAACTCCAGTTAGAAACTTAAAACTTCTAAAGTAAGTAGTGCTATAGCAGCTGTCAAAAAACGTTTAAGAGGATAAATTTGCAAAAATTTAGTATTAGGTAAGTAGGGATCTACACAAAACCGAAAAACAACATGGTAAGGGGTCTATGAGATAAAAAAGTTTGGGAACCTATGGTCTAAAGTCATGACTGCTTACACACAGTGCAGCAAGACCAGCTCTGAAAAGCAAAATAGTGGACGGAAGGAGAAGCTCAGTGAAAGAGATCGATGGGTATTGAAGCGGATTGTAACATGTAAAATGCTAAAAACTGCAGCAAAAGTGACCGCAGAGCTCTATCAGCATCTACATTCTCCAGTGTCAATAATTACAATTAGAAGGCACCTTCATAAACAGAACATTTACGGCAGAGTGGCATTTCCCAAGCCATTTGTCACAGATGTTCATGCCAAATGTCGTTTACAGTGGTGTCACACTCATAAAACCTGGTCGATTGATAAATGGAAAAAAGTAATATTGTCTGACGAATATATCGTCTTTCACACTTTTCTTTAGAATAGGACGGGTGCACATTTGACGACACCTGTACAAGCAGGTCGTGATTGTCTCCTTCGAACTGTCAAAGATGGAGGGAATCTGTCATAATATGCATTTAGATTTTGTCAAACAATAGTAGAATTGATTGGATTTCAATTCTTTCAAAATAATACTTTCAAAAACAAGTTAAAGCTAATATCTTCTCAACTGCTGAAGAATGAGTTAAAAAAATTCAAAAATATTTCTGATGAGGTGGTTAAAAATGGAGGTACATTAAGCAAAGAGAAATATCATGTGGAACAATAAAACTGCATCTCGAATTTGAGAGACGTTTTCAAGAATTTACTAGACTAGAGTCAATAGTTGCATTCATGTGTTACCTATTTGGCAATTTTGATGTGGAAAATATAACTCAAAGTATGTTAAATGTTCTCTTTATTTCTCTCGAAAAACAAAATTTTTCTCCTTCAAAAGGACACAATTTTAAAAAAAATAACTTTTGGAATCTAATGGACGAAATAAAGTATCCTAATTTTAAAAAGCTGCAATTCATTCAACATTGTTCTTTAGCTCTACATACCTGTGTGAATCTACATTTTCAACGATGGATATAATTAAAACAATGTACCATTCCCGTTTCACAGATGACCACTTAGAATCCATTGCGATATTAACAGTTAATAAGTATATACCGAGATATTCAAGACTGGCATGAAAAGTATGCAGATTAATTCTTCTGCTATAACTACGAGATCGTAACTATGAGAACAAACATTAAATGAAAATGATTTATTTCTTGATATATTTTGAATTGTTTGATAATAAATGCATCATTTGATACTATTTAATTTGTGGGTATAATTGTTATGTTTGTATTTTGGGTTTTACTTAAAACGGAGATTTAAAAGAGTAAGTTCTTTTATTGTAGTTATGTAGGTAAGTGCATATTCTGTATTTATTATTGTTACAATATAAGTATTGTTGAGTTTTTTTTTGTTTTTTTGTTTTTGCTTTTTCACCTACGCCACAGAGTGGACCGCAACACCTTGAAAAGATTAGAAGTAGACCGGGTCATGTAAAAGTTTGCCCACCCCTGGAGTAGAGCAATCTTTTGACTTTACGAAACATACTTTGTTTTGTGTCTACACTACCTAGAGGTCAAGTTACAATCCATTTTATAAATTTAGAAAAACCGGAAGTGGGTTTTTGATCTACCAGAAGTGGGCATTTAAATTGCTCAAAATCTATCATGGCGAGTCATATAACTGAAAATATTACGAATGTATTTCTATAAAACTTTTTGAACCTGATATTTATGTTATTTTCTAGAGAATTTACTAAAATATTTTTTATTGTATGAATACTTTTTGAGTTATGGCTTGTTATTTAAATAATGGTCTCATAAAAAACGTAACATTTCTTATAATATTTACTCAATCAGCTCTAACATTTTCAAATTTTAATAAAAAATTAAAATTTTAGTACATTTTCTAGATAAATGCATCTAATTTGTTTTAGTGATATTTTTACTAATATACGTTTATTTCTTTTTTCTCTAACTGCTTTGAAGTTTTTCAAAAATATTGCTAAAATTTCACTTATAATTGTGATTTTTGTAAAATTCAGGTAATTTATTTTAAATTTTGATAGTTAAATATAGTAATATTTATTAGTATTGAGTCCTAAAAGAACATTTATAATGTTTTAGTATGCTATTTTGTTAAAGAGTACTCTGAACGTGTTCGGATACCTTAATAACATGTTTTTTAAATGGAATCTAAGACACTTATTTTCAAAGGGAGAAAATTTGCATTAATTCCAATTATGATCAACGCATAAATGTTACATGTGTTAACTTAATTATTTTGAAGACAATTTTGCAGAAATAAGGAAAAAACTAAATGTATATTGAAATTTAAAAACTTGAACATAAATTGATTTTATTTGTTTTTCAAGAATGGTATTCAACGTAACGGGAAATTTATTCGGCTACATATAATATCATTTCAATTTTTCAAATATTATTTAATTAATCATGATAAGCAGTTAGCAGATTTTTTTTTTATATTTCTTCATCTTTTTTTGTGCAATTTATTGAAATTCAAGAAAATGCCCACATCTAAATTTTTAAGAAATAGAACAGGGTTAACTAATCATAAATTATTTATAAACCATTTTTTCTTCCCTCCAGGCTTTCGAAGCTTAGACTATAGAGTAAAACAACTAATACGAAAACTGCAAAAAAGAACATTTAGAAGAATACAGAAACAATTCAAATTTTACATTTACACTAGCTGCATGGCCCGGCGTTTCACGGGCTTTCTCTTCCAATAAAATATTCTTTTTCAAAATTTCTTTGCGTTGCATGGGATATTGCAATTTTAAGAAATAGTGCATATTTTTAAGAATCAAAAAATGCTAACATTCATATGAACATTGATAAAATAGGCATAAAACATGACAAATAATAAAAGGGTCTACTTATTTTTTGTAACATTTTAAACTACCTTCCTTTTTTTAAAAAAATTAAAGATTATCAGTTTTATTATATTTTCTAAAGATAATATATGGATAATTATGCTTTGGTTTATAATTTTAAGAAATATTTTTATGAGAAATGGTATGTAAATGAAGAAATGTATTGTAAAATTATATTATGTTCCACAAAACAATGGAAAAAAATATTTTGAAATTAAAATTACTTTTGCAGCTTTAGAGAATGCTTGAAGTATCATTATAAGGCATAGAAAATAAGGCTGGCTAATAACAATGAAGCATATAATATATGAGAAATGCTTTTATTTTTGTTCTATGAGTAAGACCTTGGCTATGCGGCATACATCAAAGTGATAGTCCAGTTTCTGCTACACTTTACTCAAAATGGCCCTATTAACATTATTGACATCGAGTGGTATCCGAAAACTTGGTATTTTACATAGGACCAAGCTTTCGTATCCTATTAACTAGTGATTCAACAGAACTGCATGAAAGAATAACATGTGCTGCCAATAACATAGATAAAACTATGTTACGAAGAGTGAGGAAAGAACCGGACTATCGTAATGATATATGCTGTTTATCGAAGGTTTCCCACATAGAATACATGCGAAGTCTGCAAACAAAACGTGAATAATTTGTGTAGTCTTTCAAATGTTCTTTTTTGCTGTATTAGTCTCAAATTTTTTACTATGGCTCTTCGAAGTCCTGGAGGGAATTATGAATAACCCTGTATATTTAAGAAACATTCCGTAAGCTCAAAGTTTTATGTTTATGCATTTAAAATATCAGCTAAATGCTTTAAAATTTTGTGTCAAATGTGCAAATGTCATGTTATAGATTTAAGGCAACCAGGACATCATATACTTTCAAAAAATCGATTTTTCAATTTTAGTTCTAAAAAATAGTGCATATTTTTCTGAACCTAAAAATGTATAATACTTATATGTTTGTTGATAAAATAGTCCTAAAATATGAAAAATTCAAAAGTAAACAAATGACCAGGCCTCTTTTGACCCTTAGTTTTTTCACTTTTTCTCAAAGCATATTTTTTTGCATTTGGGTACATTTTTTTAAAAAAAACTATTGCACTATAAGATTCCAGATATTTTATACTTCTATACAAGGTTCCTATGCATACAGTGAACCTAATTTTTTTTCTATTAAAATAGTGCCTAATTTTTTAAAAATGGTTTTATGCGTAAAAAAAGCAGAAAAATAGAAATTTTCCAAATTTCAAAGTTTTATAATTTTTTTAAAGAAACTATACTAAATTTTGTAACCTATTTTTGAACTTTTGAACTTATTTTTTTTTATTTTTTTTTGTAAAATATAGGCTCACTGTCTTTTGTGTATTGTTTTATATATGTGTAAAAAATATTTTGTATAAAAAAAAGATACTTTCTTAAAAAATGGTACCTAAACATAAGTATGTATTATGAGTTCTCAAAGATTATGTATTACTTAAATTAAGTAGGAAAAAACCCTTTTGAACTAAAAAGTTATTTTTGTAGTTCTACAGAATAATTAAATTATCTTTATTAAGAATGTAAAATATCTAAGCTCTATTGAAAATTTTAAAAGATATATGTCTCATAAATAAAGGGTCTTAATTTTGGCATTTTACACTTCCGAGCATGTGTGTCCTGGTTCCCTTAATCAACAACTGAATTTTCATCTTTCTCATAGGGTAAACTTGGTAAATATGGGCACTAAGATAATATGAGCTCATTTAAGCAAATGCCCATGTTACACATAATGGTTTTGAATTGTGGTGCATTTGTACTGCTGAGTTTACAATGCTCAAGCGTCATGGCGACTGTGTAATTTGTTTTTGTTGTTATACGGTTCAATTAAAAGTGCAAACAGACCATTTCTAACGTAAGTACAACCATCTTATACTTCAAAGTGAGGTTTTTATTATACTTTAGTTATCTTTCTTAAGATTTAACTCGCAAGTTAATTCATTTTACATAAAACCTATAAAAGGCTGCAATCTTATGTAAGTGTGGTATCCATTGCAGGGAGTGGGTGGTTTCGTTATTTCTTCTTTCGACAGTAGTAATGCCAATTATTGAGCAATGTCATTAGAGCAAAGTACAATTAAGGATAATGTGAGCAATACAAAAATTTAATGAAGTAAGGATTTCCAAACCTATTCCCAGATCTTCCTCTCGTCCTACACGTTCTATGAGTTCATCTTTCTTCCATAAACGTCTTCCTTATAATAACTTAGGCCAAATTACAGCAATACATGGCTCATCTGTTATATCTACTGAATTCTTGCAATCAGTAGCACTGCTTTCAGAGGATCTGAGTTCAATTCAAACACAGGAAACAGCCAGCGGAAATCGCGAAAGACGTTGCAAAAGAGCTGACAATGCAGAAGAGCTTTAGCTTCTACGAAGAAGACATTTTCCGAAGGAGATCGTACAGAAAGTGCAGGGGCAAAACGCAGAGCAACATCAAATTTTACCTACATTTGTCCTGTTTGTGGTGCTATTATGATGAAAATAAAGGACAGAAAAGGGTGCAATGTTGTAGCTCATGTTCATCCTGGATCCATGAGGAATGTGTCGTTACTGGGTGACTTCTTCTATATTAATGAATGTAGCCTAAGTGACAAGCGTCAATCTTCATTAAATAATTATTTTTACCTTAAGGTTGTAATAATTAGTGTTAATTTAATAGTTTTTATCTGATTTTCACCATTTAATTATTTTTAAGTTATAGATAAAAAAAAACTTGGACAAACCCACATATATATATTTTTGTAATGCAGTTTGTTCAAAAACAAAGGTTTAATTTTACATCTTATCTTTTTCCAAGCATCCAATTTGTGCAAAAATACATTTATTTTAAGAAAAGGTAAATATAGAAGTGACAGTTTATCTTACCTTTTTTATAATGCAACCTACCCATATTTCTGGCATCTGTGCCCCTATTACCTAAAATATTAGGCATGTGGGCAATCGCAGAATTTGTTTTGGAGCTTCTTTATATTCATAGCAAAAAGAGTTAGAAGTTTGTTCATGTAACAAAAAAGGACGATACTCTAAATTTTGAAATATTTTAATTTCGGAAATATGGAAAGTGTTTTAAGGTAGTATATTTTCAATTAAATGTTTTGGTGCCCATATTTGCCTAGTTTACCGTATCTATAATACGATTATTTATCGATATGAGAAAACAGTTTATTTGTATAAAATGTTAATATGTGTTTTTGTACATACATGAAATCCAGTTTAGGGTTTTTAATGACTCTATTTTTTTAAAATTTATTCCAATTATTTTTATTATTCTACAATTTTTTCATTTTAAAGTATTGCAATATTTTACCATTTCTTTAGTTTCTTATTCAAATAAAGATAAAAAATTGTACTGATGAAATATTTATCTGTAAAATTCAAAAATCTATTTATAAAAAGAGTACATCATTAGAACTTCTTTTTTCTACAACTGTTAAAGTAGATTTTAAAATATTTTGTGCATTCTTTCTCACCACCTCTTCATTTATTTCAGATTTATCATTTATGCTTTCTTCACACTCTCAGTAATAGGAACCACAATTACTGCTTACGATAATTACTACAAACAGCCCAAAAAACGTCGTTGTTCGAGTGATGTAGATATTGATATTAAGAATCATGTCCATTCTTACAAAGAAAAAGTTTCAATAGAAAATTCTGAAGGTAAAAAGGGCTTTTCCAAAGGTGAGAAATATTCTGTAGATTTAAAGGACGAAGATATATAACATCGAGTTAATTTAATAGCTGTAGTAAGAATAAGAGCAAAATTTTGTACTTTATCAAACATATCTGTATTTTCAATCATCGCGTTAAGTAAGTAATCAGTAAAATGTTTTACATTTCATTTCCAAAGTGTTTAAGGTATCCGACTTCCCTAAAATTGCGAAATTTTGCCAAAAATTGACAATTTTTTATGATTTTATGTAATAGGCTTCATTCTCAGTTTTATAAAAACACCAAGTTTATTATTTTCCGTTCACTAGAACAGACACTACAAATGTTTTAGTAAAAGCAGATGTTATTACCGTAAGCAAGATGTTATATATATTAAAATACATTTTACTCGAAATATGTGTGTGTTTTTTAAATACTCAAATGGGGACAGCGATTGCTAAAAAAGTTTTGAAAATAATTAACTGAAATTTTTTGTGTTTGTTCTGTATAATAGTAGAAATGTTTTAACCCTCAGATTTATCAATCACTGTTTTATTACAAAATTTACAGTCCCTTATGTGAATATAATCACTGTTATTTTAAGCAATTTCATATAATAACTAAGATAAAATGCTCTAGTTTTTGTCAAAATTAAAATATCTTTTATCCTGAAGGTCATTTCAAAACATAGCAACACATAAGAATTGAAAATTTGAAAATTTGTTCATAAATTTATGGTTCAAAATGGGCACCGTTTATGTTATTTTTTGTAAATTTTTACCCATTTTTTGCCATTTAGTAATAATAATTTCTCTTTCTTTTCTTAATTTTAGCATATTTTTCTTAAATTTTTTCTTAAAACCCCAAAAAAATCCCCATATTTCCACTTTTTTAAAAAAAAAAGTTGCCGCAAGTAGTCGGATACCTTAAAAAAATACTCTCATGTATCAGTTTCGTGCAAATTTTCATGATTATATCGCAATAAAGTTGTTTGTCTATGTTTCACTGATAAAAACTCTAACGTTTAAAAATCTACTTCTTCTTTACTGAGAAAACCCTGTATGAGAAATTTGAAACAAAAAAAATTATCACCCTATCCTAAGTTTTCACCAGAATGTACAGAATTTAACAAATCACCAAATAGTTCTGTTGCCAAAATCTTAAATAGAATGCAAGCAAAGAATTAAAAACTTCGAATTCTGAAGCGAGGAGAAAAACTTCAAACATAGAGGAGCAAAGGAAGATATCAGCCAGCTTCAAAAGTGCAACAACTGATTTGCAAACGCAATTTGAGTTGCAAAAACTAAAACTGTTCTTCTGGAAAAAGGCTTTTTCATCCTTTTTAAAAAAAAAAAAAAGAATTGTAATTTCTCCCTTTTTCTCTCTCTATATATATGTAAATGGATGCTTGTATATATGAAATCGCTTCACTCAAACACCTTTCAACTGATCACTATGAAAATTGGCATGTATATGTATTCTTTTGTGAAGAAGATTTTGCTGTTATCCTCTTTGTTGCAGCTCCCCACAAGGTGACGCTACAGTAAAGCAACATCTTCACCGTTCAATCAATCGCCAAATTTTCAACAGGTCACCAAAAATGATGCCAACTTGACTTTATCACCAACATTTCACTATGTTTCCATTGAATTTCCATTGTAAAGAAAGGCGTTGCTTGTGAATAGTACAATTTTACCATGAAATAAATACAACAGAAAGTAATATTAACATATTACACATCCAGATATAAATTACACTGTTTTAAGCATTCATTAAGCCAAATTTGTAACAATATGTTACTTTTGCAAAGCAGAAATTAGCTTAAGATGGTGTTTTCGAAATTCGACCCACAAAGTTGTGGGGAGTTATAAATTTTTTAAAAAAATGTCCTTTTTATCAGCTATTAGGTCTAGAGACTTAAAATTCAACATTTATGGTTTCTTTGTTCAGCTGAGAAATGCAAAAAAAATTTTTTTTGTTAATTCCAATTCACGTAAAACTAACTCAATAAAAATTCCTCTATACTTCAATCTGTATTTTTTAATTTTAAATTAACCCGTGCAAAGAACGGGTATACCAACTAATTCAGCTATTTAGAACAAACAAATGAATGAATGTAGCAGTAGATAAATTTAACGATACAGAAATAGAACTATCACATATAAATATATGAAGGATAATTTCTCACATTGAAAGGTAAACATGTCTAAAATATTCATTTTTAAAAACAATGAAACGGATTCTGAGATAATATCTTCAAGGTGCACCTTGCCATCATCTATGGCTTTGGTGTACCAAATTTTCGTAACACAAAGCTTTTTCGTTTTGTCTACATAAACACACATACAGACTGTTGTTTTCATTAGTAAATATTTTTATTCCAATTACTTTCCTGTTAATTTTTAATCTTTTATTTTAAAGTGCTACTTAAAAAGTTCAAGGCGTTCTGCAATTGTTTTTGCATTTACACAAACGGAAGAAGAATATTATCAACAGTTTCTAATGACGGAGATTTTTTGTGGTTACATGGAATTCGATTCATTGGAGCTTTTGGGATTATTGCAATGCATGTTACCGTATTCTACGGCAACTCTTTCAGTAAGTAATTAAGTTAATGGTTTCGCATGAAAGAAATACATTTTTATTCTTTAGCTATTTACCAGGAGTCCCAGAAGTGACTCGTGATTTGAAAAGATATATATATATAGAAGCTCATAGAAATTTATTGTTTGCTGCATTCTGCTTTGGTAACCAGGGAATTTACTCTCACCAAATTTAAAAATTAGATCCAATATTCATCAGCAGATGGCGCTTTGGACTGAAAAAACCGTAAAATAATGTTTTATGACGTAGCGTCATGAACATCAGCCTTCTGGCGAGTGCTTCGAAAAGGGTTTACTCGTTAAAACACCGAATATTTCTTGCTTTTTGTTTTTGTTTCATCACCAGGAACATAGTTTAGTTGCAACGAGACGTAGTTTCATAAGAAAATTCAATATCATAAACGGACTTGCAAACAGTACAATTAAAGCACTCTTCTACTCAACGTACTGGAAGTTTCAATGATGACCATGCTAAAAATGTCAGGCTCCCAAACGCAACAATTACGGAGGTGAGTTTTGCATTCTCTTAGCAGGTCATCCAACAGCTCATTTTGTTTTGCTCAGTTCATTCTGTTGCTTGTCAAATTGGGTTGCGACGAATGACTACACACCACATTCTGCGCCACACACTTCGAATGTTTCCTTACAAGATTGAGACTCTCCAACATCTGAGTGCTAATGCCATTAGCTCATGTGAGATGTTCGCGAACGCAATGGTGTGGAAACTGGAAGCCTACGAAATCAATGTTAGAAGAATTTGGTCCCCCGACGATTGGTTTGGCATGCATCTCTTTTAAAATAATTACAGGAGTGTCTGCAAACTTATCCTCAGATTGCGCCATGTTGTTGCAGCAAGAGGTAACTGTTTTTAAAACAAATCGCTGGGTGGATGACCACAGAGCCTAGATCTTTCGAGCTTTAATCTCTCATCGTTGGTAATTGAAGTGACTGTAACGTTATGACACTTGCTTTTTGTTAAATGATAATATTAAAAAAGGATAATAGACTTTAAGTAAATTTTTAAAAAATAATACATTAAAAATAGATTGCATTAACTGCTTGAAAAATAGCTTCAAAATCAGTACAAGCACCGAAAATGATAGCAAAATCAGCTCAGTGGGTGGGCAGGTTGAAGCCCGACCAATGGGAATGCAGCTTTGAATAGCTTCGTCAAGAAATGAAAGAAAATACACTTTGACTGTATATATATATATAATCAGAAAAACAGCTTTTTAAAAGCTAAAAATTAAAAAATGAACAGAAAATTTAAAAAGGAGCATGAAAAAATAAATTTGATCAGAGGGATTATTTTTCGCGGGAAAATTAAGGTAATTGTGAACAAAGCGAAATCCCGGGAATCGAACTCAGGTCAATTCGTTCAATTATAGATGCTCTATATATATATATATATATAACCACTGGATCCCTGGTGGTCGAGGGAAGAGGCAAAGTGAGCTTTTAAGATGGGCAAAGAGTGAGTGAGTTAAATGAAAAATCAAATTAAACTGGTGTGGGGCGGGAGAGCCTATTACCCCTTTGATAAAGATGTTTAATTTATCGATGTCGTTGCTGACCTGCGATGAAGCATGGAGAGCATTGAAGAGCTTTGGGAATTAAGAAAAAATATATTGCCACGAGGGCTGCTACGAAGTTAAAGCTTGGCGTTGGGGTGGTCGATGAATCTTTGATTTTTCTGGTCTCACTTTTTGTGTGTGACTTTTCTCAGGTGCTGAGTTTTGGAGATCCATTGGCGATGATTGAGTGTGGAATCTTTATTAAGAACTTGCGCGAAGCTTAAGCCTAGAATTTAATTGCTAGTTTTGGCTAATTGGAATTGATTTTTATCTTTGATGGTATCGCCTTTTTTAGGTTTTAATTTCGGAAATTTTGGGCATTTCGAATGAGAAGCGAAATGTCCATGCTGATGGCAATTGATGCCCACTGGCTCTTCTATTTATTCGGTAATTGGGCAATCGCTGGTACGATGGGGTTCCCCGCATTTGAGGCAGCGGGTTTTAATGGCGCAGTTTTGTGATGCATGGTGGAAAAAGTTACAGTTGTAACATTGCATCACACAACTGCCCTTTTTAAAAGGATCCAATTTGATTTTAAGGAATAGACAGTGATTTTTTTTGTACATGTCGAGGACGTTCTCGTCCCGAGTAATTTCGATTAAGAAAATGGTGATTGGATATTTTACTTTCTATTGTCTCAACTGGGCAACCTTTTCCACCTTGATGCCCTTTTACATTACGTCATTTTTGATTTCGTCACATTTAGCTGTGATGGGTAATCCTTTAATTACAAGCTTAAGGAGCCTGTTATTGATTGGCTGAATTACATAATACTCTAGATTTTTATCAGTGAAGTTTTGAGTGATATCCCTGTGATGTTCGTATGTCTCTGTGGTGATTTTTATATAATCACCAACATATGACTTCTCGGAAGATGGGGGGGGGACCTTTGAAGGTTTTGCAAAATTAGATTGTTATTTTCGGTAAATCTCAACATGATTGGGTTTATTTTTATCTTAAGAGTCTCAGCACCGGGTTGGTCTGAGAGGTCTTTTTGAGTAGAAAGGGTACTAAGACTGTGTGTAGTAGCCATTGGGAATGGGGTGGTCGGCTTAAGGTCTGCCTCGAGCTTTTTTATTGAGTAGTTAAAGAGAATATTGATCCTTAATTTTGTTTTTAGTATTTTTTAAATTAGGGGTGGCAGGCTTTGAAACAGAGCCAGCCGCTAAGCGTCTGCATAGAGCTTTTACTATTGTATTGTGCAAGCAGTCTTTAACAGGGCAGGAAATCAAACGAGTCAATTCACAAATAATAAGTTTTCTGGAGTCTTCATTTGATTTCATCTCGGTCTGATACTCCTGGCCGACAGCTGGATCATTACTGGGGTTTTTCAATTCATCGTCAATTAGATCTTTGACTAATCTTGTTCGTATTTGCCGGTATTCTTGCATTTTTCTCACATTCGCTAAGAAGACAACAGTAAGTTTGAGGATCTACAGGTGAGGCATCTTCTCCATAATAACAGACTGTGTCAACAACATGCGCTGTATTGCTGTAGAACAGTGGAAATTCTAAGTTCCTCTCGAAACGGCTAACAGGTAGGTCTTGGCTCCTATAGATAGTCTAGTGAGAGAAACGCAATTGTTTTATTGTTCTTGAAAGCGCCATCTGTTGACGAATTTTTTTCAAACTTGGTGAGAATAAATTTCTTGGTCGTTAGAATGCACCAAATCGTGCATTTCTATCACCTTCTGTTTTTTTAAAATTAGTTTTTCAAATCGTCGGTCATTTTTGGGATACTTCCTATAGATAAATATGGGGTTATGAATAACAACTTGAACGATGAAGAATCTTTGCTTTTTAAGAATGATAGCTTTAAACTATGGTATAAAACAATATGGTAAACTGTACGGTCTAATTAGCTACTGGATAAGGGGATGTCACCTTTTTGAAATATGTTCATTATCATCGAATATTCGCTACCTGGAAGATATATAAGTTATATAACATTCCTAAAGAGCTGCAGGAAATATAATAGAACCGTTTATCGTAACTTTCAGCTGCGATCACGTGAAAACAGCTTTAATTTTATCGAACTTTTCCCCCTTCTTCCATAATGTACTTCAGTACAAAATTCGTAGTTCTATACTGGACAGCATCAGTTTTTTTTAAACAATGTTGTTCATTTTGATCTTCTACAGTCTCAAATCTGTCATATTTAACTTTAAAAAGATAACAACATACCACATAGACTACAAGAAACATAGATTTAATTATTTTAAAAAGACTTTCGTGTATTGACGTTGCAAAAAGTACAATGTAAAATGTTCTATGAGTCGCACTAAAGAATTTCGAATCAGGGCCATATGACGAAGATGACTGCTTACCGGAATCCTATTAATGAAATTGCCACGATATCTCACGTGAGGGTACTAGATCAACTGTTGAAATTACTCAACAGTAATCATTCTTTTTACATAACATATTATTTAGTGAGATTTGAATATTAAACTGAGATTTAAATACTGAACTGTTGAATATTGAATATCAAATTTTAAAATGTCATTTCTGTCACCATTCTCATCACTTCGTCTTTTTCACCAAGGATTTTATATATCTCTTTAAAATTCAAAATAAAACATTTTCTTCCATTCATATGAATTGGAATTATTGTATGTAGTTATACTGGTTTTAATAAATCTCTGAAAAATGTTCTTTTGTAAGTGTATGTTTATGTAATTACAGATTTGTTACGTGTACATTTACATATAATTTTTTATTTTTATGTTTATGCTCATTTTCAATTCTTTTTAGGTAATCTCAAAGGATTAAAACCATGGATGAACACTTGGCTTATGGCACTTATTTTAAATGGATCCTGTATGATTAGTGTGTTTTTTGTGCTTAGGTATTGAACCAAGTAATTTATATTTCTTATACAAATTTTGATTCCTGATATAACATGAACGAATATTTTATCAAGCATTTAAAATCATAAACTTAAGCATATTTTTAAAGAGGTTTTTTTTTTTTCACGGAGGAATTTTTTTTTTTTACTATTTTTTACAAAAGATTGATTGAGCATTTAAATATCTTCATTATGATTTTATATATATATAAATCTTTCTTTTTCTTTATTTTCATAATAATAAGTGACGACGATGAATTGAAAGTGCAAAATTAGTCACTGAATTTCAAGTATCTTTTTCACGTTAAAAATTAGTTTATATTTCTCTCTCACACTCTCATATTACATTTCAACAAAATAATGTATCAAAGAATTATATTTATGTATTCGGCTTCTAACTAGGTAACAGATTGTATTAATTTACGAAAGGAATTATATTCAGAGAATTTATGAATCAAATAACCAGGCGAAATCTAAGAGAAAAACATTTTAAATGGTTTTGAATAATATTAAATTATAATTTATAAATGTAAAATGGGCTGAGGAGCCTAAAGATCGATTAAAGAATAAAAATTAGCACAGGGATTTCGACAAATCAATATAAGAAATGAATGTCTTTAATATATTTTGTCTTAAAATTTATAAGAATTGTAGAAGATATCTCTTCATATGTATATAGATTCCATCAGCAATATAAAAGGCACATTTTTCCATTTGATGTTCAACACATCTCCATTGTAAAAAAAATTTTCAAAATTTGCTTAGATTTTTTACAGTGATTTATTTTTTGATCTATTTTTAGTGGTTTTTTAAATGGATATTATACTTCTCGTTATTTCTACAAAAGTGGAGGAACGATATCTTGGGTTCAGTTCTATTGGAAGAGATTTGAAAGGTATATATGTAATACATTCATTTTGTTAATTAAGATTTTGTAGTCTCATGATAAAAAAAATTCCTTGTAGTAAAACTATGGGATTAAGTAATTTTAATATCAAGAGAATGAAAAAATTATGTTAAATTGTTATGTTCAAAATTATGATATAATCAGGGAAAGATATTTTATAAGGAGGATGTAATCATGTATTTAACACAATATAAAAAATAATCCTCAAAATATCGATTTTTTTTTTGCTTATTTGATACCTCGAATCTTTATAAACATGCCTGCAAAATTCCAAAGCCTTACCTACATGCACTTTTTATAAAGTTATTGAGCAATATTTGATGTTGTACAGCAATTTCCTTGCCCACATTTCAGATCATCTGCTAGAAAAGAGCCTGATAAAAATTTAATTAATTATTTTTCTTGCCGGCGTAAATGAGAGTGACATTATATATGCAGTAACAGATCATTTCAAGAAAGAATTGAGCAATTCATGCAAAAATTCTATTTTGTGTATTGTTTATTGAAAAGCAAATGGATTTGATCAAGATTTAGAAACTGGGCGTGCTTTTTATGATATATGAATGAAGTTAAAACTTCAAAACGGATTCTCCCAAAGTCACAAATACTAAATCTCATTTTGATAACTCAGATAATTAAAATCTAACCCACTCTTCCATTTTTATATATTTGTTTTTGGTGATATATTTATATATATATATATACCATGTGTGTGAAATTCAACCCTATTATTATTAAAATATTTTAAGATATTTAATGAAACAAATGTGCACATATGCATTTTCCGATATTGCAATTAGTTGAAAAGACATTAACTAAAAACCTTAAAGCGCATAACTCCTGTGCACTGTTTATTCCGCTATGCTTGGTGACGCAAAATGAAAAACCATTAAGGGATTTTTTTTTTTCTTGGAGTTTTGACGTTTTTAAAACAGCACTCTTTTTTTTTTTAAACTCAGACAAAAAAAATTGCAGAATCGGGAAGATCATTTATATCGCCACGATACGGTACAATTTTTTTTAACGAAATAATATTTGTGTTTTTTAAGATTTTTTTTAAAAATGAGTCAAAATTGATACGTTTTTCTGAAAATGATGTCTAAATTGCTCCGCATGAATTTTTTTTTGTTTAAATGAATCGACATTTTGTTCTAAAACAGCTCATGCTTTGCTATTTTAGAATCAACTATTTAAAAAATAAAATGTCAAAAACTTTTTTTTTATAAATTTTAAAAAAATAGTCAGAATTTTAATTAAACATTTAATAACTTCATCATTTATGAAGATAATCTCACAACACTTTTTTTTCGTGTGTAGAACAACATTACCCAAAATCTGCACGAAGATTGAAAAAATTGCTTAAAAATTACGGATTTAAAAAAAAATGTGTTTTCCGTCTAATACCCTTTTTGCGAGAATTGATTCAGCTAAACCAGGGATTGCGAACCAGCATTGAATGAAATGAACAGGCTGAGAAACCTGTCCAGCGATAACTAAAAAGTAAAAAATAAATTAAAAGTAAAAAAACTTTTTTAAAAACAAGCTTTTATTTAAACGCGCTAAAAAGAATAAAATAAACTTTTCCTTTAAAACTTTTTTTACTATCAACTTATAACGTCATTACACAATTTATCTTCTTACACTATTAAAATTCGAAGGTAAACAAACGTATGTATGTATCTATCTATCTATGTGCGTCTATCTTCTCACGAACAGCACCACGCAGAAAGTCGCGGAAGGTACCAAAAGATCGGGAATTTTCCGGGAAGCCGTATTGCCCATTTATATTCCGATATTGTAATTAGTTAAAAAAATATTAATTAAAAACCTTAAAACGCCTAATTGTTTTACTCCTGCCGGTTGTTTACTTGGCGGAACTTCCCTTCCGTTTCGGCCGAGCGGTAATCTTACGTTTTCCACCATATTAAAATTGTCATCTAATTTTCGGTGTCGAAATTAGACAAAAAATAATTACAGAATCGGAAAGATCATTTATTTCGCCACGACACGGTATAATTTTTTTTGTAAAATAACGATATTTTCTATTTTTTTCGAATTTTTTAAAATAGTGTTAAAACTGATGCGTTTTTATGAAAATTATTTCTAAATCGTTGGGTATGAAATACTTTTCGTGTTATTAAATCGATATTCTACACTAATTAACTTCAAGCCTTTCTCTTTTAGATCCATTCATTTAAAAAATAAAATTCCCAAAACTTTTTTTTAAAGAATTTTTAAAAAGTAGTCTTAATTTTTACTTCACATTGAATTACTTCGTCATTTATGAAGATAATCTCACAAAATCTTTTTTCCTTGTGTACAGTAATATTATCCGTAACATATACGAAGATTGAAAAAATTGCTTCAAAATTACGGATTTTAAAAAAAAAATTGTGATTTTCGTAAACTTATGTTTTTTTTGAGAAATAAATTAAAAAGTAGTAATTTGTACATTTTTTATTTCAAAGTACGTTATTTTTGCAAATAGTTGGTGATGTTTGAGAGCATTAACGTAAAAATTATGCCCTTAAAATGAAGGTAATGATTTTTAAAATAATTTAAAATACGCGATTTTACATTTAGCCAAACATTGGTTAACTGCTCTTGTGGCGGAGTGTTCAGAGCTCCCGCTACACTCAAGACTATAACTGCAGCACTGCCGTGCGTGGTCAATGCGAAGGAGGGTGTACGCCTCGCAGAAACCCGCCGGTCGCTCTTTTCATACTTGTCTTAAATTTTTTCTCCTACTTGACATTGCGTCGCCACACATTACTTTTCGTGTTATTAAATCGATATTCTACACTAATTAACTTCAAGCCTTTCTCTTTTAGATCCATTCATTTAAAAAATAAAATTCCCAAATTTTTTTTAAAAGAATTTTTAAAAAGTAGTCTCAATTTTTACTTCACATTCAATAACTTCTTCAATGATTGAATTCACTTGCTGCATCCCCACTGATCTGAAATTTACTTCATTTTCAGTGCTGCCATTATGTAAGCAAATGGTATGTCCCAATTAATTGCTAAATGAGCAATTTTAATCAATTTTATTAGAAATAATTAATAAGTTAGTTTTTTATAATATACTTTTTTTCGCAGATACGTGTTTAAATAATTTAATTAACACAGAGTGGAATGAAAAACTATAAAATTAAAATTTAAAAAATTAAATGTTTTATCAAATAGTATTCTTTTTTTTTTAATGTTTTTTTCAGTGAATGTTAGCATATAACTAGGTTTTCCCCCAAAAGTGGATTTTTAACACTTACATATGTTTAATCAAACACCCAAACGTTTCAAGAATTATCTGTAGAATTTTTTTATTAGTATTTATTGATAATGGATTTAAATTAATATATTTTTTTTAAATCAAAGGAATGTTTCTATTATTTTATTATTAAATTAATTATTTGTTAATAAAAAGTATATCGCCTATTATTTAGGATAAAAATACGTTCTAGAGACATTTTTAAGCTAACTGTAAGTAACGATTGATTGATTAATGAAACCTGAAAATTATTTTATTATTTTGGATTCCTAAAAACTATCTATTATAAAATAAATGATTTTTTTTAAATCAAGCATCAGAATAGTTTTATGAGTTTTTATGAACATTATTTCTAAATCGTTGCGTATGAATTTATTTTCGTGTTATTAAATCGATATTCTACACTAAGTAACTTCAAGCCTTTCTCTTTTAGATCCATTCATTTAAAAAATAAAATGACCAAAACTTTTTTTCTGCGATTTTTTAAATATTAGACCAAATTTTTACTCAACGTTGAATAACTTCGTTATTTATTAAATTATCGCACGAAACATTTTTTTCGTGTGTAAAAAAATATCATCTGTAATTTGTACAAAGATTGAAAAATTTGCTTAAAAATTACGGATTTTAAAATTTTTTTTGTGATTTTCGTAAAGTACCGTTTTTGCGATCATGAAAAGTTTAAAAAAACACTGGGAAGATTTTTTGAGTTTTTTGCGCATGCGCGGTTGAATTAGTGAAGGTCAATGTTACGTTTCAGTTTTTGAGCGAATTATAATAAAACTCTCAAAATACTTAAATTTTTCATTTAATAATTTCTTCATTGAAAAAAGATAAT